>JAODAL010006891.1:0-129712 GCA_025379985.1 Phyllomedusa bahiana | reverse complement strand
GTTTTCACATTTAAGTGAAAGGGTGCCTCAATGAACAAAGCTTAGTGCGCCAAATTAAAAAACCACGTATCTGAAATTTATTCGGATGTTACAAGGTATTTTTGGCACCTATCAACCTGTGCTGACTTGCTGGATTCTAATTTAAGTACAAGGGGGATATATCAACAAAGGTGGAATGGGCAAAATTGAAAATGAACACCTATCTGAAATGTATACTGATAATAAAAGTGGAGTTTTGCACCTAACAAAGAGACCTGCAGTTACTAGAAAAGATGTGTATCCTATAAGTTCAGGCTGCCCAATATCCAGGAAATATTTCAATAGAAAACTGTTAATAATAAAGCTATTGCAATGTCTACACTATGTCTTGGTGAACTTTATCCAGTATTCTTTATAGAGCTTGTCTGTGTTCGCCCGCGGGGGCCCCCCCTCCGCTCCCCCCCCGTGACTTTACAGCAGTAGATGCTCCTTTAAAATTCTCTACCTAACTATATAAAATCTTCCAATCTCTAATCTAACTAAATTGTAAGGATCACAGCTAATAGTAGAGGTTTCTCTGTGAAGAAATATAATTATTTCGCTGAGCTGTTTGGACACAAGCAGAGCGCACGTCCTTCTGCTCTGAGACGCTGAGAGACACTGAGGCTGAACAGGAAATGCTGTTCTATGTAAAACGAGGTCATGTGATTTTTCCAGCCAATCGCAACCATACACATCCCAGTCATGACGTCGCATACACATCTCACCCTGCTCTATTCTGTAATTTGATTTGCTGGCCGCCAAAATTACAGGAAGCGCCGAAAAAGGCGCGATCTTAATAGATGATGCACAGATTTTAACCTAAATTATCGCATGATCTAAAAAATCTGATCACCATAAAAACTGCCGATTTCAACTTTGTCGATAATAATCGCTCAACACTAGTCAGAAGGAATGAAAAGGACAAACACAGCCAATTGTGTCTTCGGAGAAGCCGTAAGACCAATATGACATGATCCTTTTTTTGCATCAGGATTGTCTGATGATTAGGTAGCCAAAAGCAGGAGTGGATACAAAACACAGAAGACATGCAAATATTCCATTTACTTATCTCCGGTCTGGAACAACTCCGGTTTCTTTTTGGCTTTAGCAATACTGATGGATTATTGACCGATTGAAGCGGACACTGATGGATCAAAGGAAGGGCAAAATTATCAGTGACATCAATGCAAAATTACTGCCGACACCCTCTCCACTCTTTCCGGGGGGCTCTACGTGTATCAGCGTTTAACAGAATCACCACAATAAGTGAAAAAATAAACTCTTTGTCACAGATACAGACTGAACTGGATGGATTTGAAATGTGTGTATGGGAGAAATACACACACTGGATTTGACACAGATTTCCCCACAATAAGTGAAAAAATTATCTCTTTGCCACAGACTGCAATATTCCAAAATAAAAAAACGTTGGTTCGGGAACAGGTGTGTATATGACACACAACTGTGTATTTGAAAGGCAGTTCACCCCAGTAACTCTAAAATTGGAAGTATTTTGCACAGGATGAAATTTCGTGCTGCTACAGAGAGATGCTTGTGAATACGAGACACAGTGACAAGTGGCAGAATTTAACATGGCTGCCCTATTTATAGGGTTGTGACATCACAGAAGCTGGCTGCTGCTAATTGGCTGCCTGTCTGCACATGTCATTGAGGGTGTTCCTTTCTTCTTCCCATAGTTCTTTGCCCCATGTCACGCCATGTGTCCACGGCTATTTTAGATTCGTTCCCACGAATCGCCATGAACTTCAGCTTTGTTCAGAATCGAATTTTTCCTGAAATTCTAAACCAATTTCACTTCGTTTGTGCCGTTTCACTCATCTCTACTCGACATCATCGCTGAGCATAATTTTCTGCATGGACGACTGTACTGTGCCGCCTGGGCACGCATGGCCTCCTCATGCACCTTTTGCTGGTTTACTGGAAGCTACTGTTAGCCTGGATCAGCTGTTTCTGAAGTTAGTCCATCTTGGCCATCTCTGATTGCTGTGCAGCTGTAGCTTTTACCCAGGACATAGGTTTGCAGCACTATCTAGGCGCTTTTCCACGGTTGTCACCCTTAGCAACAGTTTCTCAGTCGCTGCAGCAAAAATGTTGTTTAAACTGTGTATGTCTCTTTTAGTCTTTTGCCCGCATCTGAAGCACCATATATGGAGGATTAGCATCAGGATCAGGTAGCAGGCTGGGCTTCAACAGACAGAGACATTGACACTTCAAGTAAAGACCAAGTCCAGGCTGTGCCTGGGTTTATTTAAACGACAGCAAAAAAACAAAATACAGCCTTTACTTCAGGCACACAGCATTAAACAAAACCGGCATGGCTGAGGTCTAACTAAACACAGGTATAGATCTAACTATACAGGGGACTATGTGACCCTGGGCGTACTCCAAACATAAGTAACATGTGCATGTGCTACTTACACCACGGCTTTAGTTTTATACCAGCAGCCATGACAGGCCTGCAGACCCAGGCTTTATAGAGCCTGACACCAGCCTCACCCGGTGCGTGGGAGAGGTCACCCACCCTTCACTTTGACCACTCCAGGAAAAGATGACCCGGACAAAACGGATTCGAGCCGCTATACTAACCATGTCAGTAACTACTGACACACAAGAACTGTCGGCTTTCTTTCATCGAGCTCAGGCCTCTCGGTGACACGCATCAGTCCATATACTGCCTAATATTTTGCAAATGTCCCCGGCACTTGTATCAAATGGTCGGGTGCTAGCCTAAAATTTATATAATCAATAGAGAGATAGGCTGCACTCTAGCGTGAATTCACAACATCTTCATCAATATTTTCAAAATTTTACTGCTTCATTAATAATTGATAACAAACATGTTATAAATCAGACTTCACTGTTCTCTACATTTTAAAATAAGGTTACAAAGATTCCATTTTATTGGATGACAATAGATTCCAATTTATTACGTTTCGGCCCTATATCGGACCTTTCTCAACAGAATCTCTAAAAATTAAAAAAACAAACATCAAATTAGAACATAATAAAAACAAACACGTTAGTCATATTAGTGAAACATTTTTGATATCCCTAAACTAAACTCATAAGGTCTAAGTTCTTGTTTTTTTCCTTTTAACTTTATGGAATTTTCAGATGTAGCAGAACAAAAACAAAAACTGATTTTCCCCGTGATATCCGGAAACAGTTTGTTATCTCACCTTTTTAAATCCCTTTTCAAGGGCCCTTTTTGGTTTACAGACCCAAGCAGAAAAAACAAAAAGTTGTGTTAGTTTAGCGATTACTTTCCCATCTTCATGGGTCGATAGTCGAGATCGGAAATTTATAAAGACATTCCGATAGTCGATAATAGATTATCGCCGATCCCCATTAAAGCCCTATGGGGGGGGGGAAAAACCCAACCTTTTTTCCTTACCCCCAATCGGGCGGGGAAAAGCTGGAAAAAAAACTCCAAAAACAGCAAACTTTTTTCCTGCTACACCCTTAGGCAACAAAACTTGGGTTATAAAAGCCACAGAAAAAAGTCACACGCCATTCACAACCCCCGGCCCCTTTTTAAACTCAGGGACCCCTTAAAACCCTTCCCAGACCCAAAAATTTAAAAATTTGCCAGCCCGGCAGAAATGTTTTGGGAACCCAATCTTTTTACTTAAATTTAAACATTGGCCCTCCCCCTTTTCCGGGGCCAGCATGACCCCCCAAACCGGTATGCCCCCGGTTTAAAAAATTTGCCGGAAAAAAGAGTTTTTTAACCCCCTTTTTAAAGGTTAAATTTGGACATTGAACTTTTTTCCCCTTTTCCCGGGAAACCGAAAGCCCCCAAACCCCGATGACCCCCCAAGTTTATAAAAACTGCCGGAAAAGGAGTCTTTGAAACCACCCATTTTAGTTGAATTTTGGAAAATTGACTATACCTGCCCGGGGGTAACCAAAATTGTTCAAGTTTCCTGTACCTCGCTTTAAAATTTTCAGAGGAATATATTATAGCTATTTTGTACATTGCAATTTTAAATAGTTTTTTTATTCTAGAAAAAACACTTTTTTTAAAATAGGAGGGAAATTCCCCCCCAAACCTCTTTTTTTCTCTTTTTTTTCATTGTTTTAAAAAGGGGTTGGGTCTACTACGGGAAATTTGCTAGCTATTTTAAAGATTTTGCAAAACCCAAGTAAATTTGAAATTATGTGTCCTTTAACGGGTGCCCTACCTATTCCTTTTTTGGGACGAAACCATACCCTTGAGCCACTCTTGACAATTGTGAAGAACAAATGTCTGTTAGAAACCCCATTTTTTAAAATTTAGGCCCTTTTTCCCTAGCTGTTTTTCACAGAAAAAACCCCCCAAAAAATTCAAAAAAATTCCCCTTTGAGGCCATTTTTGAAAATTGTGAAGCACAAATTTTCTTTTTGAAACCATTTTTTTGGGAAAAAGGACATGTGCCCTGGGCGGGCATTTCATAAAGAAAAAATCCCCCCAAAAAAACTTTCCCAAAACATAAACCCTTGACCACATTTGACATTTTGAAAAACCAAAGCTTTAAAAAACAACTTTTTTTAGAATAGGACCTTTTGTTTTTGCTACATTTCAAAGCCAACATGAAAACCAAAAAAAATTATAAAAATTATTTTCTCACCCCACTTTTAAAAAAAATTGTGAGGGGAAAAATTTGCCCTTAGAAGGCAAATTTCTTTTTCCAAAAAGGACCCCTTTTTTTATAGCTGTATCTCACAGCACCATGCCCCCAAAAAATTAAAAAAAATGATTTCTCGCCTTTTTTAAAAATTTGTGAGGGAAAAATGCCCCCAAAGAAGCCACTTTTCTTTTCCCAAGGGCCCATGGGTTTTTGCTGTATCTCCCCAGCAAAAATGCCCCTAAAAACCCAAATTTGACAATGTGAAAAATTTTCAAAAGGGAAAAAAAGTGATTAAAGGGGAATTTCCGGTTTTTGGGGCCCATAAAACCCTTTGGTGCCCTTTTAAACAGTCTCCCCCCAAAAAGGATTTTCGGGAAACTGAGAATAAAAAGGGGCAGTAAGAAATGATCTTTTTTAAAAAAAAAGTTTTCAAAGGGAAACCTTTTTTTTTTTTTTTTTTTTTTTTTTTTTTTCTGTTTGAAGAGGAATGGAAGTAGACCGGCAACAAATTTCGGTGACCTGGGAAAATTGGGGCCAAACATCATCAAGACCCTTTTGACTGTTTCATCTTGATGGGTCAAAAAAAAAAACATTATCTGGGGAAAAAAAAAAAAAAAAAAAACCGGATGCGTTTTTTCGTAAGGGATTCTCCAGCTGGGGCTGAAGGCCCTTCAGTTTATGACGCTGGCTGGGGGCGGGGACAACCCCCTTCTAGGGGTGGGCGGGGCCGAGCTTCGGGCCATTCTTCCATTTTGGTTTCCCCAGAAGTAAAATTGGGTCCGGAACAAACCCAAAAAACTTTTGGTGTTGGACGCAGTTTGCCCCGGCACCATGATTTTAAAGGTTTGGTCTCTGTTTGTTATATGTGTGCCCTGCATTGAAAATTGCATGGAAATGTGGTTCCCCTTGCTGTTTGCTGCCGCAAACGGTACTTGGCACTCAAATGCGGGCCCATGCCCCCTGACGTTTTTCCCAAACCCGTGAAAATTTGAAGAACGTAAAGGCAGCCCGCAACAAAATTTTTCCTCCGTTGATAAATCAACAAAGGTTTCCCCATTTCCTGCATTTTACTCTCTTTTTGGGGTGGGTGGAAAAAAAGTGCCTGATTTTTTGTTTTGTCCCCCGGGGATCCAGGAGGGTGGCCACCCAGAAAACCTGTTTTTTCATTTTTGAGGGCCCTTAACCCCCCCCGAGGATCATGTTGGGGGAAAAGGAGGCACCCAAGCACTCATGTGGAGAGGGACCCTTGATTTCCTAACCCTCTGGGTCGAGGGGCATTTTAGAAAACTGATTTTCCCTCTTCTTCCCCTCCCCCCAAAATTTCGCCCCAAACCCCCTTTTTCCCAAGGGAAAGGGACGTGGTAATGTCGGTGTCTAGGAATACCCCCACCCCCACCCCTCCCCCTTTCCGCTTCCCGGAAACAGCTTAAACACAGCCCTGCTTGCCTCAGTTGATGCCCTTGAAAAGCTGAGGGCCCCGCCTTGCAAACCCTGGCCCCCGAACCCCCTGCCAAATGAAGACCGAAAAAATTTTGTGAAACTCTCGGGTTTTTTGGATTAGACGGGAAGAAAAAGGCCCTCCGTGCCCGCACCCTGTGCCCATCTCCTCCTCCGTCGTGGGGAAACCTGATTTTTTCAGGTGCCCAACAAACTTTCCCAGAACTAAGATCACCACATTGGTCATGCTAAAACAAGAGCTTTGTCCGCACTAAACCTTTTTTGGTGGCTTTCTTAAAAAAACTGGAAAAGGAGGGTGCAGAGCTTTTTCACCTGTCCCACCTCTGTGGCTAAAATCCCCCCGAGGTCCGCCCGCTGCTTTTTTCGGGCCCTTGTGTCCTTCGTACGCGAAAGGGCCATTGCCTGCTCCCAAAAATCGCTGAAGCATGTGGGGGGGGTTTTATTCCCGGTGTTGCCAAATCAACAAAGAGACGGTTTGACGGGGAGGCCGAGTTTGGACGTTTGGAAACCCGCAGCCAGGCGGACAAAAACGGGTGTAAACGGGGAAAGTGCAAACTCAGACCTCGACCTTCCTCTCAGGGCCCTGTCCAGCCCCGGGGTTGCATTTTAAGATATTTCTGGACGACGGGGGTTTCATGCATGGCCGGGAAAGGGATGGCCCCAGCCTACCGTTCTTAAGGGGGGGCCCAGCTTTTTCGCCCAAATTATCGCACACCCCCTTCCCTGGCAAAAAGGTTCTTGTCCCCCCACCAGCGCCCCGGGTCTCTTTGGAGAGCCCCACAGCTCCAGACCTGTTTTTGGGGACGGGTCCCCAAAGACAAATTAATTTCAACACGGCCTGGTTTCTCTGGGCACGTGATGCCACCAGATAAATTTGGGGGGAAAAAACCCCTCCCAAACCATCCCGGGCGGTTTTAAAAGGGCGTGCCCCTTTCCCTTTAAAGAGCCACCGTCACCCCCGAGACATCCCCCCAAGCTCTCCCAGTGAGCTGTCACAGAGATTTATGGCCTTGACCGTGCTTACTATTCCTGTGCCCGGGGTCAGGGGGAAATTTTTCCGGGACAAAAAATGCAGACAACGCGTTGAAATTTTAGATGACGGGGGGGGCAGGGCAGGGAGGGGGCTTTTCTGGCAAAAAAATGCCTTCTCGGAAATCTGGTATTGGGGGTAGGAAAGGGGGCCATGACATGGAGAACCCATCTTTTTTCCCCCGAGGGAAAGGCAACTTTTCCGGGGGCCCAAAACCCTGGCAATGCCGACATTCGGGCTTTTGGCTTTGGGAGGTTTTGGGGTTTAAAAATTTGGTTTTTTTCTGTCCCAACCCTGGAAGCAGAAGGGGGTGCTGGGACGGGCCGCTGTACGGTGTGCGGGTTCCCAAACGGGGCGGGGAGAAGGGGAAATTTTGGGCCCTCTGGGGGTGGTTTGGTGGTACTCGGGCGCGGTGGAGGCTTAAAGGGGAAGGTTTGATCCCGATCATGACTCTGAGAGACATGGGAAAGTGGGGAAAACCTTGGGTGGGGGGGGGGAGGCGGAGACAGGGGTTGTGCCCAGGGTTTTGGAAGCCCCCCTCGGGGGGGGCCTTTTTTTGGCCCAAAGGTGTTGCCCTCCTTTTCCCAACCCCATGCATTCGCTAAATGTGACTAAAAATTTTTTTTTTGGGGGTTTTAAACCCCTAAGATTTTTGCCTAATGAGGGTTTTTAAACGGCAAAGGCAGCTTTATGACATCGCTGGGTGAATCAGACTGTGCTCAAAAAAGGGCCCCGGGCTTGAGAGGCCTGGACCTGTTTGACGGCGATAAGAAAGGAGTGGGGTTTCCTTCCCCCGTGGCGGGCGGGAATCATATCAGTGGGACTTGTGCGCCCGCCCTCCCCCCAAATTTTGAGGCGGGACCTTATGGACACTCCCAATCGTTTTCCCCCTCCCCCATTTTTTTTTTTCCGCCTTCCGTCGCAACAATTTTTTCGGAAAAAAACCACGATAGATCCCAATGTCGTCTTCTTCATCTTAAACACAGGTGCTTGGTCGTCCTGAAATTTTTCTGCACCCCGGGAAAGCTGCAGCTACAAGCAAGAGGCACTGCAAGGCGTTGCAGAACGCCCGGGTTTTTTTCCCGATTGCCCCGGTTTCCTTTCTCCTCCTCTGAGGGGATCAGTAACGGGGGGCGTAAAGAGCGACAAAATCATCCTTTTTGGCCTCTTAAATTTTTTAACATCCCTTTCCTGCCCCCCAAACCCCAAAATTTTGTCATCAAAGGGGTCTTCAAAAATGGATTATCCACGGGTGGGTACACGATTTTGACTTTTGGGTGCCTTCGTTTCCCAAGGGTTGGGACGGATGCTGATGTTTGCTGATGATGACATTTGTAAACCTTTGCGGGGAAGGACAGGAGGTAAACTGCTGGATGCGGGTTTGCATTAACCACTGAAGAAAAAGATTGGCGACGCTTTTCGTTATGAGATTCCGGGGCCCTGACCCAGCGAAGACGGCCGACGCTCCTGAAAAACCGACAACCCGCGGCATGCTTGTTGTCGCCAGCCTAAAGGGAGCACCTTCTCTCTTAACCTCAAACCTCCATTCCCCCCCCCCCTTTTGCTCGTTTAACCACCTAAATTTTTGGGCCCCCATGTTAACAAGAAAAAAATTTGAGAAGGTAGGGAAAAGGATTTTTTGGAAAGCCCTTTATTAAAAGACGGCAAATCAAAGCTTTCTAAAAATCCCATAATTTCCTAAAAGCCAATACGATTAGAAAGAACCGTAAGACAAAACAACATTTTTTCCTTCCTTCATTTCCTGGGGATTTAAAAACTCCCCAGTAGGACTAGGAAATGTTTATTTTTCCCAACAAAATAACATACAAGTGCGTATCTCGCAAAAAGAGTTTCAAAAGAGCCCCAAAAAAACTATTCAGAAGTTAGATGGATGAGAAAATGTGTTTTTTGCAGCAATGACAAATGAAACAGTTGCCCAGGAAAAATTTTGTACAAAGTGGCTAATTTTTAAAAAACTTGGGGCCCCACAACATGCAATACAGCTATTTAAAAAATATTTTTTAAAACAACCCGGGAAATTTTTCAACACAATTTCACCCCGGTGGGCTACAAAATTGGGTGTATTCAAATTTAAGTGCAAAGTGCCTCAATGAAAAAAGCTGGACTGCACCAAAGTGAAAAAAACCCTATCCCGAAATGTATACGGGTAATAAAGGTAAATTTTTTTTTCCTATCCAAAAAAACACCGGCGGGGACTACAAAATTTCTGAAATTCCCAAATTTTTAAAGGGAAGGTGCTCTATGTACCAAAACTGGACTGCGCCAAAATGAAAAAAAAAAACCCTTCTGAAAATGTTTAAGGATAAAAAAAGTTGAGTTTTTTCACCCATCAAATACACCGGCCCCTTTACTCAAATTGCTGTATTCAAAAATTTTAAATTTCAAGGTGCCTCAATTTAACAAAGCGGGGTGCGCCAAAGTGAAAAAAAAACCTATCTTAAATGTATACGGAAAATAAGGGTTTTTCACCTACAAAACAACGGCGGTGAATACAAAAAATTGGGTGTTTTTCAAAAATTTCATTGTGGGGATTTGGGGATTGACAGTAATGCTGGTGCGGTCTCCTTTCTTTGGCGATTTTAATATGCCCCATACAATTTTCCCCTCTGGGGAAAAAATGAAAAAAAGTGTAAAAAAAGTTTAAAAAAGTGTAAAAAAATAAAAAACCAACACGAAAAAAAAAATCCCAAAAAAACAAGCCCCAAAAAATAAAAAAAAATAAAATTCCATATTTTGGGAAACGCCGCGCGCATAAACAAAACCCCCCCTCTATAAAAAAATGTTCCCCTTTTAAATTTTAAACCCCTACAGTGAACGCCGTAAAAAAATAAAATAAAAAAGTAATAAAAGTGATCAAAAAATCATTTAAACACCAAAGTGCCAATTAAAACCCTCGTTTTATCCCACGAAAAAAAAAGGCCTTAACCCCGCTTTTGTATATGGAAAATAAAAAAGTTTGGCTATCAGAAGACAGCGGTGGGATAAATATTGTTTTACACATAAAAACTTTTATAAAAAATAATAATAAAGGGCTTTTTGGGGATTGCCATATTAAATGGGTTTTTGCCCTAATCGTCTTGGAAACCCCCCCGAGGTAAAAACTAAATTTGGGCATATTTTGCCCCCGGTGACGCCCGTTAAAAAAAAAATAAAAAAAACAATACCCAGGATTTTCAGTATTTTTTCACCCCGCCTTTCCCAAAAAAAAAGGGTTTAAAAAACAATCGGAAGCCCTTTTCCCCCCAAAAATGAAAACCCAAAAAAAACGTAGACTCAACCCATAAAAAATTTAAGGGGCCCCACCAACTCTGGGAAAAAAGAAAAAAAAAAAATTATGGCGACGCAAAAAGTGTTTTTTTTTTTGAATAAAAGTGTTTTTATTGGTTAAAAAAACAGTAAAAAAATTTAAAAAAAAAGGGAAAATTGGGTTTCGCTGTAATCGTATGACCCGAAAAAAGTAAAGCTAGGGTGTCATTTTTTACCCGCGGTGGACCGCTGAAAAAAAAAAAATAAAAAAACACTAAAATTTGGGTTTTTTTTATTTTTTTCAAAAAAAGCCTACAAAAAAACCCTTTAAAAAAAAGTGGATCAAAGCGTAAAATGGGAACCCACATGGTACCAAAAAAAAAAATCAACTCATCCCGCAAAAAAAAAAGCCCCCCAAAAAGCTCCGTATACATACAAATAAAAAAGTTATGGCTGTCAGAATAGGACAACATAAAATGCCATTTTTTTTATAAACTCATTTCTATTGTGTAAAAGTAATAAAACATAAAAAACTATATAAAAAATGTATATCATTGCAATTGTACCGACCCGCATAGTAAAGTTATCTTGTCATTTATCCCGTACGGTGAACACTGTAAAAATGAAGCCCAAAAAACAATGCCGGAACTGCGTCCCCCCCCCCCCCCATTTTCATGGCCCAATGATAAAAAAAACTATGGAATACCCGTGTGCCCAAAATGCACAATACACCCCTAGATGAGATCCATGAGTGGTGTTGAATCCAAAATGGGGCAACGTCTGGAAGGTTTCACCTGTTCTACAGTAGTACTTTGGGGGCTTTGCAAATACGGCATGGCACCCACCAAAATCTGCGTTCCAAAAGCCAAATAGCGCTCTCACCCTTGGACGCCCTGCCATGCGCCCAAACAGCAGTTTACACCCACATATAGAGTATTGTCGAACTTGGAAAAAATTGCGTAACACAATTTGGGATGCTTTTCTTCCAGGGTTCCATGTAAAAATGAAACATTTTCAGCTAAAATTGCAGATTATTGGAAAATATATTTTTTTTATTTTCAGAGCCTAACGCTAAAAAAAATTGTGATACACATGTGGGGTCGATATACTCACTGCACCCCTGGATATATTCCTTAACCCCTTCCCGACATTGGACATATGCATACGCCCTAGCGGGAAGTGACTTCCCGCAAATGGATGTATGCATACGTCCTGGCGATCGTGCGGGCTTGCGGGCGAGCCACGGACGATAGCGACATGGAACCAACAGTAAAATACCGCTGGCTTCATGCCGCATCACCACCGGCCGGAGTGAGCTCCGGTCGCGGGTGATTAACGCTTCATTAACGCAACCTGTCATGGTTGCGATAATAAAGCCGCAGGCAGGAGGAGTGAGCTCCCCCTACGTACAAAGGGGAGCTCCCCTTTCTGAAAGCATCCGGGTAGTCTGGTGACGTCACCATGCCCACAATGCATTGTGGGCATGGTGTTAGTAGTTACCATGGCGACTAGTGATGAGCGATTACATTGACTATCATCATCGGGTCGATAGTCGATATTGGCAATTATCAAGACGATTACCGATAGTCGATAATAGATTATCGCCGATGACCATTAAAGTCTATGGGAGAGGAACAACACCTTCATTCTTACACCCAAACAGGGCTGGAGAAGCTGGAATTAACATCCACAACAGTCAAATGGATACGTGCTACATCTTAGGCAGCACACTTAGGTTATAAAAGTCACAGAAAAAAAGTCACAGACCATTCACTATCCCTGTCTTGTACCACAGCATGACCCTTAAACCTGCATGACCCACAAATTAAAAAGTGCCAGAAGGCAGTATTATTTGAACCATCATTTTACTTGAACTGGACATTGACTATCCCTGTCCTGGAACGCAGCATGAGCCCCAAACCTGCATGACCCCAGATTAAAAAGTGCCGGAAAAAGGAGTTTTGAACCACCATTTTAGTTGAACTGGACATTGACTATACCTGTTCTGTACCACAGTATGACCATTAAACCTTTCTGACCCCCAGTTTAAAAAGTGCCGGAAAAAGGAACTTTCAACCCACCATTTTTAGTTGAACTGGACATTGACTATACCTGTTCTGTACCACAGTATGACCATCAAAACTGTCTGACCCACAGATTAAAAAGTGCCCGAAAAAGGAGTCTTTGAACGACCATTTTAGTTGAACTGGACATTGATTATACCTGTCCTGGATCGCAGTATGACCATTAAACCTGTCTGACCCACAGATTAAAAAGTGCCGGAAAAAGGAGTGTTTGAACCACCATTTTAGTTGAACTGGACATTGACTATACCTGTTCTGTACCACAGTATGACCATTAAACCTTTCTGACCCCCAGATTAAAAAGTGCCGGAAAAAGGAAACTTTCAACCACCATTTTAGTTGAACTGGACATTGACTATACCTGTTCTGTACCACAGTATGACCATTAAACCTGTCTGACCCACAGATTAAAAAGTGCCGGAAAAAGGAGTCTTTGAACGACCATTTTAGTTGAACTGGACATTGATTATACCTGTCCTGGATCGCAGTATGACCATTAAACCTGTCTGACCCACAGATTAAAAAGTGCCGGAAAAAGGAGTTTTTGAACCACCATTTTAGTTGAACTGGACATTGACTATACCTGTCCTGGACCACAGCATTACCATTAAACCTGTCTGACCCACAGATTAAAAAGTGCCGGAAAAAGGAGTCTTTAAACCACCATTTTAGTTGAACTGGACATTGACTATCCCTGTTCTGTACCACAGTATGCCCAAATTAAACCTGTCTGACCCACAGATTAAAAAGTGCCAGAAAAAGGAGTCTTTAAACCACCATTTTAGTTGAATTGGACATTGACTATCCCTGTTCTGTACCACAGCATGACCCTTAAACCTGTATGACCAACAGATTAAAAAGTGCCGGAAAAGGAGTCTTTCAACCACCATTTTAGTTTGAAATGGACATTGACTATCCTGCCCTGGGTAACCTACGTCTGTTAAAGTCTTCCTGTACCTCCCTTGTACAATTTCAGAGGAATATTTGTATCAGCTATTTTGTACATGCCAGTTTTTTAGTAGTTTAATTCTAGAAAACACATTTTTAAAATAGGATGGAATCTCACCACGTCTTTGTTTCTCTTTTTTTTAATTGTATTAAAGGGGTTTTGTCTCACTGCAGGGATTGCTTAGCTATTTTAAAGATCTTGCAAAAACAAGTAATTTTTGCAATATTTGTCCATTAACAGTGTCCTACCGATTCCTGTTTTTTGACAGCACCATCACCCTTGAGCCACTCTTGACAATTGTGAAGAACAAATGTCTGTTAGAAACCACATTTTTTACAATAGGACTGTAGTCTAGCTGCATTTCCAGCAAAATCCCCCCAAAAATTCAAAACATGACCTTGAGCCACTTTTGAAAATTTGGGAAGAACAAATGTCTGTTAAAAACCACATTTTTTATAATAGGACCTTTTAGTATGCTGCATTTCAAGCAGCATTGACCCAAAAATTATAAAAAGGACTTCTCAGCCACTGTTAAAAATTTTTGAGGGAGAAATGCCACTTAAAAGCCACATTTCTTTTCCAAAGGACCATGATTATAGCTGTATCCACAGGAAAAATGACCCCAAAAAATTATAAATATGACTTCTCAGCCACTTTTAAAAAATTGTTTTGGAGAAATTCCAATTAGAAGCCACATTTCTGTTCCAAAGGACCATAATATAGCTGATTTCAGAGCAACATAACCTCAAAACCATTGACAATGCAAAAAAAATTCAAAAGATAAAGTGAGTAAATGGAATAGGGTTTTTGTCATGAAACTTGGTGTCTTTAACAGCCCTCCACACCGAAAAACCAGCAAATGATCTTTTGGGAACGGAGAATTAAATTGCATAGAGAAATTATCATTTAAAAAAAACATTTTTCAAAAGGACCATTTCTGTTTGAAGAGGAATGTGAAGTAGACTGGCAACTAATCGGTGACCAATTGGGGCCACAACATCATCAGAGATCCATGCCTGATTCATCTTGATGAAAGTCAAACGATCCACATTATCTGTGGAAAAGCCGGATGCATTTGTCTGTAATGACTCCTCCAGCTGTGCTGAAGGTCCGCTCAGATATGACGCTTGCTGCTTGGCAGGACAACACCTCTATGGCGTGGCGAGCGAGCTCGGGCCATTCATCCATTTTGGATACCCAGAAGTCGATTAGGTCCAGAACACATCCAAAAACATTGGTATTGAGACGCAGATAGTCGTGCACCATGAACTTAAGCTGGTCTCTGTGTGTTGTATGTGTGCCCTGCATTACATGCGTTGGTGACCTGGTAAATAAAGATTGCCAGAGGCCACCCATTAGGCTTCTGCCACATTGTCTGCTGCTGCTGCCGCTACGGCTGCTTGGCAATCTACTGCTGTCACGTCGCTGACATTGTTCCACCATGACATTTGAAGAACGTGAAGCAGACGCAACAGATGTCTCCAGTTGATCAATCAGCAAGGTCTCCATTTCCTGCATTTTACTCTCTATATGGATGGGTGGAAGGAAAGTGCTGAATTTTGTTTTGTACCGGGGATCCTGGAGCGTGGCCACTCAGCAACTGTTGTTCATTTTTTGATGCCTTAATGCGAGGATCATGTTGGAGGAAATGGAGCATCCAAGCACTCATGTGAGAGATGGAGCTTTGATTTCCCAAGCCTCTGGGTCGAGGGGCACTAGCAAACTGATCTTCCTCATCTTCCTCCTCTGCCTCAAATTCGCGCCAACCTCTTTCCAAGGCAGGGACGTCGGTAACGTCGGTGTCCAGAATACCTCCCCCCTCCCCCTCCACTTCCTCTGGGACTCGGCTTCAAAAACAGCCCTGACTTGCCTCAGATGATGCACCCTGAGAGCTGATGCCCCGCCTTGCACAGCCCTGGACCCAAACCACTGCCTAAGAAGACCATAAAATTGTGAAACTGTCGAGCCTTCTGGATTCGACGGAGAGAAAGGCTCCGTATCCGCATCTGTGTCTGTCTCCTCCTCCGTCGCTGGTGGGAGCTGATGTTTTTAGAGTATCCAACAATCATTCTAGAACTAAGATCACCACAATGCTCATGCTGACAAGGGCATTGGTCCGCACTGACCATTTTGGTGGCTTCTTCAAAACTGGCAAGGATGGTGCAGAGCTCTTTTCACCTGCCTCCACTCTCGGTGGCTCACACCCCGAGGTCCGCACCGCTGCTTGTCAGGCCATGTGTCACTTTCCCACTGCGTAATGGGGATTGCGCTGCTGCCACAATTGCTGGAGCATGTGGAGGGTGGATTCCAGCGTGTTGCCACGTCAACAATGAGACGGTTTACGGGGGAGGCCGTCTGATTTCTGCAACGCAGCCAGGGGGGACGAAGCAGTGTGGGAACGGCAGAAGTGCGAACTCAGACCCCGAGCCTTCCTCAGCAGGGAGTCCAGACCCGGGTGCTCTTTAGAAATTTCTGGACAACAAGGTTTCATGACAATGTGCCAGGCAAGGGAATGTGCTCCCACCTGCCGACTTAAGGGCGGCCAGCATATTTCGCCTGTTTATCGCACACCACCCTTGCCTGGCAACATAGGTTCTTGTCACCCCAGCCCGCGCTCCGTCTCGTTGCGGAGAGCCGTCCAAGCTCCTGACCTGTGTGTGGACGGTCCTCCAAGACAGATTAATTTCAACACGGCCTGGTTTCTTGGCCCGTGATGCCACCAGAGGACCTTGGGGGGAAAAAACCCCGCACCATCCCTGCACATTTGAAGAGCATGCGCGAGCCTGAGAGCCACCCTCACCACCAAGACATTCCCCCCAGCTCACCCAGTGAGCTGTCACAGAGATATAGCGGCCTTGGCCGTGCTACTAGTCCATGTGTCGGTGGTCAGATGGACTCTTTCCCGGACACAGATGCAGACAACGCGCTTGAAATTTTAGATGACAAGTGGCTGGCCAGGGCAGGGACGGCTTTTCTGGCAAAGAAATGCCTGCTCAGCATCTGGTATTGGGGGCACGCAAGGGCCATGACGTGGCGGAAACCAGCTGTGTCCGCCAGACGGAAAAAGGGAACATTTCCCAAAGGGCCCAAAAACCTGGCAATGCGACATTCAGGCTTTTGGCTTTAGGATGCTTTTGGGTTAAAGGTACTTCTGCTCCCAAACCTGGGAAGACAGAAGGCTGGCTGCCAGACTGGCCGTGTACGGGATGCAGGTCGTCAAACTGGCGGAAGGAGAAGGGGTAGAATGGGTCTCTGGTGGTGCTGGTGGTACTCGGGCGACGGTGGAGGCTGAAGCCGAGGCTGATCCCTGATCATGACTATGAGAGACATGGGCAGTGAGGAACCCCTTGGTGGTCGCAGAGGAGGAAGGAGGAGGCGGAGACCAGAGGTTGTGACAGTGGTTGGAAGCCCGGCGTCGGTCTGGTCTTTTTTGGCCAAGTGTTTGCCTCCATTACAACTCATGCATCGCTGCATGTGACCTAACATGTTGGTGGTGGTTAAACACCTAGATTCTTGCCTCTACTTATGCGTTTACGGAAAGGCGCATATAACATCGCTGGGTGAATCAGAGGCTTGCTCAAAGATCAGAGCCAGGCTTGAGAGGTCCTGGACCTTTATAGACGGCGATAAGCCTAGAGCGGGTTATTCCGCTACCCGAGGCCTGGCGAATCATATCAGCGGACTTCTGCGTCCTCCTCTCCCTTTTTTGAGGCTGACCCGTACAGACACTTTAATACCCCATCGTCGTCCTCCCCTTGTCCAGTGATGAAGCGCCTTCGCAAGCAAATTCTGTAGAAAAGACCCGTTGGATCTACCGCAAGTCCCGTCAACATCATCATCAATACAGAGACTTGGTCGTCCCTGACATTACTGCATCAGGAGCCTGCAAGGCTACAAGCAAGAGGCACTGCACAGGCGATTGCCGACCAACCCCCAGGTATTTTTGGCCGAATGACCGCATCCTTCTCCTCCTCTGATGGCATCAGTAACTGGCCGTCAAGCAGATTAAATCTTCCTCTTGGCCTCGTTGATCTTTTAACATGCCTTCTGACCCCACCGCATTTTGATCATCAAAGAGGTCTTCAGAAAAATGATTATCTCACAGTGTGGTACAGAGTTGACATTGGGCTGCCTGTCTCGGTCACATCTTTTCATGTTGGACGGAAGATGATGAGTGCTGATGACTATGTTGCTCGACTAGCGCATTGTGGCTATCGAGATCGATCGATTAGTCGATAGTTCGGCCGCTATCGATAAAGGTTATTCAGATAGTGAGCATCGATATGCGCGATGACCATTAAAGCTATTGGAGAGCAGCACACCTTCATTATTACACCCAAACAAGGCAGGAGAAGCTGAAATTTTAACATCCACAACATCAAATGGATACATTGCACCAGTCTTAAGGCAACACACTTAGGTTATAAAAGTCACAGAAAAAATGTCACAGACCATTTAGCTATCCTGGTCTTGTACCCACAGCCTGACCCTTAAACCTGCATCACCCACAAATTAAAAAGTGCCCGAAGGCAGTAAGATTTGCACCATCAGTTACTTTTAACTGGACATTGAAATCCTGTTCCTGGAACGCAGCATGAGTCCCCAAACCTGCATGAACCCCCACATTTAAAAAGTGCCGGACAAATGAGTCATTCACCACCATTTTAGTTTCACTGGACATTGACTATACACCTGTCCTGGGCCACAGCATGAGCCCCAAACCTGCATGACCCCCACATTATAAAAGTGCCGGAAAAGGAGACTTTCAACCACCATTTTTATTTCACTGGACATTGACTATACCTGTCCTTTCCACAGCAAGAGGCCCCAAACCTGCATGACCCCACAATTTAAAAAGTGGCCTTGGAAAAAGGAGTCTTTCAACCACATTTTAGTTTACTGAAAATTTGAACATACCTGTCCTGGGCCACAGAATGAGCCCCAAACCTGCATGACCCCCACATTTAAAAAGTCGCCGGAAAAAAGAGTCTTTCAACCACCATTTTAGTTTCCACTGGACACTTGACTATACCAGTCCTGGGCCACAGCATGAGCCCACAAACCTGCATGACCCCCACATTTAAAAAGTGCCGGAAAAGGAGTCTTTCAACCACCATTTAGTTGAACTGGACATTGACATACCTTCCTGGGCCACAGCTATGAGCCCCAAAACTGCATGACCCCCACATTTAAAAAGTGCCGGAAAAAGGAGTCTTTCAACCCACCATAATAGTTCACTGGGACATTTGACTCTACCTGTCCTGGGCCACAGCATGAGCCCAAAAACCATGCATGACACCCCACATTTAAAAAGTGCCGAAAAAGGGAGTCTTACAACCACCATTATTAGTTTCACTGGGACATTGACTATACCTGTCCTGGGCCACAGCATGAAGCCCCAAACCAGCTCACCCCCACAATTAAAAAGTTCCGAAAAAGGGAGTCCTTTCAACACCATTTTAGTTTCAATTCAAAAACTGGACATTGACATAAACACACCTGTCCCTGGGCCACAGCATGATCCCCAAACCTGCATGACCCCCACATTTTAAAAAGTGCCGGAAAAAGGAGTCTTTCAACCACCATTTTTAGTTACACTGACTTTGACATACCTGTCCTGGGCACAGCATGAGCCTCTAACTGCATGACCCTCCACATTTAAAAAGTGCCGGAAAAAGGATCCTTTCACCACCGATTTTAGTTTCACCTGACATTGACTATACCTGTCCCTGGGCCTCAGCATGACCCAGGGCCGGATAACAGAGGGTGCCGGTGAAAGCACAGCTGGCGTCCGTCAATCTATTAAACACGCAGGTTTAAATGCCCCTGATGACAGCAGCAACCGAAAAAAACTGTCGGCTAAGCTGAGTGCGGAAGCGGAAGTTGGAGAACTCCAGCCTTCCTCTATACACAGTCAATACCTGGGTAGCGCATGACCCCTCCGAATGAGTGTGGACCAATTGAGCTTCCCTTGGAAATACTGGTGTTAACGCTCCTGGTTACACCCAGGTGCCTTTATCTTGGCATTTCTTTTTCCACATTTTACTCAACGTGCAGGAGAAATGGTCTCTGTACCTATTGTTCTCTGTCCGTGCACCATACTCATGTCCCTGAATAAACCTACATCTGGTCAAGTTTTCCTGTACCTCCCTTTGTACAAGATTCAGAGTAAATTTTTTAAATCTAAGCTTTTTTATACCATGCAAGTTTTTTTAGTACTTAATCTAAAAACACATTTTTAAAATAGGATGGAATCCCACCAGGTACTTGTTTCTCTTTTTTTCATTGTATTAATTAAATGGGTTGGTCTCAATACAAGGGATTGATAGCTATGTAAAGATCTTGCAAAAACAAGTCATTTTGCGAATATGTGTCCATTAACAGTGTCCTATCCTACCTATTCCTGTTCTGACAGCACCATCACCCTTGAGCCACTCTTAGACAATTGTGCAGAACAAAGTCTGTTAGAAACAACATTTTTTTATGAATAGGACCTGTAGTATAGCTGCATGTCACAGCAAAATGCCCCAAAAATTCAAAAGCATGAACCCCTTGAGCCACTTGTTCATTGTGAAGACCAAGATTTCTTTAGAAACCAACATTTTTTAGAATAGGACCTGTATATACTGCATTCACAGCAAAATGCCCCCAAAAATTCAAAGCATGACCCTTGAACCACTTTGTCAATTGTGAATGAACAAATGTCTGTAAACAACTTTTTTTTTATTAATAGGACCTGAGTATTGCTGCATTTCAAAGCAGCATGGACCCAAAAAAAATTATAAAAATGAACATCTCACCACTGTTAAAAATTGTGAGGGGAAAATGCCACTTAGAAGCCACATTTCTGTTACAGTAGGACCAAGATTATGGCTGTAACCCCTCACACAGCAACATTACCCCAAAAAATTATAATATGACTCTCAGGCCACTATTAAAAATTGTGAGGGAGAAATGCCCTTAGCAAGCCACAGTTCCTGTTCCAAAGGACCATGATTATTGCTTAATCTCACAGCAACATGACCTCAAAACCATTGACAATCGCGAAAACTTCTTAAGATAAAGTGCTTAAAATGGAATACGGTGTTGTCATGAAAACCTTGCTGTCTTTTACAGTCTCCTCACAGCAAAAACCAGCAAAATGAACTGTGGGAAAAGGAATAAAAATTGCATTAAGAAATATCAATTTAAAAAAAAAGTTTCAAGAGGACATTTCAGTTTTTGAAAAGGATGTGAAAGAAGACTGCAAACTAATTGGTGACCTCGGGCAATTGGGCCACAACATACATCAGGAGATCCATGTGCCTGATTCATCTTGATGAAAGTCAAACATCCACATTATCTGTGGAGAAAGCCGGAATGCGTTTGTCTGTAATGAACTCCTCCATCTGTGCTGAAGGTCCGCTCAATATGAACGCTGCTGCTGGGCAGGACAACACCTCAATGGCGTGACGATCCAGTTCGGGCCATATACGTCATTTTTGGAGATACCCAGAAGTCTATTGGGTCCGTAACACATGCAACAACATCGGTGTTAGACGCAGAAAGTCGTTAGCACCATGATCTTAAGCTGATCTCTGTGTGTTGGATGTGTGGCCCTCATTGCATTCGTTGGTGAAGGTGGTAAACAAAGATTGCCAGAGGTCACCCAATAGGCCTTCTGCCACCTTGCCTGCTGCTGCCGCTACGCCTACTTGGCACTCTACTGCTGCCCACGTCGCTAAAGTTTTTCCCACGTGAAAATTTGGGAATGTAAAGCTGGCGCAACAGATGTTCCATTTGCTCACTCAGCATGGTCTCCATTTCCTGCATTTTACTCTCTTTTTGGGGGGGTGGAAGGAAAGTGCTGATTTTTTGTTTTGTCCCGGGGTTTCCAGGAGGGGGGGGCCCCCGAAAACTGTTGTTAAAATTTTAAAGGCCTTAATCCCGGAGGATCATTTTGGGGGGAAAAGGAGCACCCAAAGCACTCATGTGAGAGATGGGGGCCTTGTTTTCCCCAAGCCTCTGGGTCGGGGGGGCACTAGCAAACTGATTTTCCCTCACTCCCTCCCCCCGCCTCAAATTCGCCCCCAAACCCCTTTTTCCAAGGCAGGGCCCGGGGTAACTTTGGTGTCTAGGAATACCTCCCCCTCCTCCTCCCCCCCCTCCTCCGCCCCCCCGGGCACAGCTTCAACAAACCCCTGACTTGCCTGAGAAAAACACCCCTGAGAGCTGATGCGCCACCTTGCACTAGTTTGGGGACCCCGAACCACTGCCAAAATTAAAACCCGATAAAATTTTGTAAAAAACTGTGGGGCCTTGTGGATTTGAGGGAAAAGGAAAAAAGGCTCCGTGTCCGCACTGGTCCGTCCCTCCCCCGTCGTGGGGGGAAACCTGTGTTTCAGAGTGTAAAAACGTTTGGGTTCCCAAAAACTAAGATCACCACAATCCCTCATGTGAAAAGGGGCCCTTTGTCCGCCCCTGACCATTTTGGTGGCTTCTTAAAAATGGCAAGGAGGGTGCAAGTTTCTTTAAACCTGCCTCCACCCCGGTTGGTGGTTAAAACCCCCCGGGGTCCGGTCCCGCTGTTTGGTCAGGCCATTGCCCACTTCGTAAACTGGGGAAATGGCTTTGCGCTGCCCCCAAAACGTTTGGAGCATGTGGTGGGGTGGAATTCCAGCGGGGGTTGCCACGTCAACCAATGGCCCGGTTGACGGGGGGCCGAGTAAACCTGAAAACGCAGCCAGGGGGGACGAAAAGGTTTTGGTGAACGGCGGAAGTGCGAACTCAGACCTCAAGCCTTTTTTAAAGCAGGAAGCCCAGACCGGGGTAGCTTTTTTGGGAAATTTTTCTGGAAAAAAGGTTCTGACATTTTCCAAGGAAAGGGGATGTGCTCCACCCCTACCGATTTTAAAGGGGACGGCAGCAGATTTCGCCCGTTACGCACAAAAAACCCCCTTGCCTGGCAAAAGGGTTTCTTGCCCCACCCACCACGCTCGGGTTCGTTGTTTTGACCCTCCACCTCCTGACCTTTGTGTGGCGGTCCCCCAAGGCGATTAATTTCAACAGGGCCTGGTTTTGTTCTGGGCAGTAAACCCACCAAGGGCCCTTGGGGGAAAGACCCTGCACCATCTCTGCGGTTTTGAAGAGCGTGCCCCGGGCCCTTTGGGGAGCCCCCGGG
The DNA here is from genome assembly GCA_025379985.1 of Phyllomedusa bahiana. Classification (NCBI taxonomy): domain Eukaryota; kingdom Metazoa; phylum Chordata; class Amphibia; order Anura; family Hylidae; genus Phyllomedusa; species Phyllomedusa bahiana. Next base: position 107,112 of record JAODAL010006891.1, on the reverse strand, counting down.
CACCCCCAGAGAAATCCCCCCACTAAACCCATTAGCGTCCAGAGTTTAAAGCGGTTGGGCCCGTGCTTACTAGCCCAATTTTGTCGGGGGTTTAGAGGGCTTTTCCGGACCAATGCGCAACGCGCTTGAAATTTTAGGGGGACACGTGGCGGGGCCGGGGCAGGGACGGTTTTTTGGAAAAAGAAATGCCTCCCGGGCCCATCTGGAAAGGGGGGCCGGCGAGGGCCAGGGGACGTGGCGGAACCCATCTGTGTCCACCCAAAGGAAAAAAGGGAAAATTTTCCCAAAGGGCCAAAAAACCCGGCAATGCCGACATTCAGGCTTTTGGCTTTTTGGGGTTTGGGTTTTGGTTTTTAAAATGGGTTTCTTCTGCTCCAAAAACCCGGAAGACAGAAGGGGGGGGGGGCTGCAAAAACGGTCGCTTAAAGGGGATGCAGGTGTCAAACTGGGGGAAGGAGAAGGGGTAGGATGGGTCCCCTGGTGGTGTGGGGGGTACTCGGGCGACGGTGGGGGGCGGGAAACCCGGGGGCTGATCCCGATCATGGGCTCTGAGAGAAAAATGGGCAGCTTTAGGAACGCTTGGTGGTGGCGGAGGAGGAGGGGGGCCCGGGGACAGAGGGTTGCAAGGGGTTTGGGGGGCCCGGCGTCGGTTTTTGGGCTTTTTTGGCCCAAATGTTCCCCCATTTCAATCATGCATTCCCCCTCATGTGACTAGACATGTTTGGGGGTGGTTAAACCCCTTAAGGTTTTTTGCCCCTACTTTTCGTTTTCGGCAAAGGGGCAAAATGGGAAAACGGGGGGTGAATTAGGGCTTGGTCAAAAAAAGGCCCCGGCTTGAGAGGTCCCGGACCTTTTTGAAGGCGATAAGCGAAAGGGGGGGGGAATTTTTCGCTGAAGGGCTGGCGGGGAAACATATCACGGACCCTTTTGCGACCGCCCACTCCCATTTTTTGGCGGGGCCCGGATTGACACAACCCCCTGTCTTCCCCTCGTCCCCGTGAAAACGCTCCCCAAGGGAAATTGTGGGCGGGAAAAGACCAGGATGGATCCGCAAAAGCGTCATCCCTCATCATCATCAAAAACAGGGGAAATTGGTCGTCCTGACTTTCTGCATCCCGAAGCTGCGGGGTACAAAACAAAGGGGGACTGCAAAGGGGAAATTTTTTTTTTTCCGACCTCCCGGGGTTTTTGGCCCAAATTTACCGGCTTCCTTTTAACCCCCTCCCGAAGGCATCATTTAACCCGGGGGTTTAGAGCAACTAAATCTTTCCCCTTTATCTTTTTTAAAATTGGGCCCCCTTTCCCCAAAAACCCCATTTTGTCACAAAGAGGGGCCGCAGACAATGGATTTTTCCCCAGTGGGGGGGTACCCCGGTTTCCTTTTGGGGGTGCTTCATGGGTTTGGGCGGAAAGGTGAAGATGTGATGGGCGACATTTTGGGGGCCCTTTACTGCGGGGGACGAGGGGGGTAAGACTGCTAGATTTCAGGTTGCATTAACCCACTGAAAGGACGATTGGCGAAAGATTTTTCGTTACTTAGATTTTACAGGGCCCTGACCAGCGATGCAGGCCCCGACGGTCCTTTTCAATGACGATCCCTGGGAGCTTTTTGTTGCCAGCACTGGGAAAGGTTTACCCTTTTCTCCCTACCTCAAACCCCCAAAGTGCTACCCCCCTCTTTGCCGCTTACCCCCTGCATTTTGTCCATGTTCAGAAAAATAAAAATTTTTAGAAGGGATGGAATAGTTTTGGGAAAGTCTCCCTTTAAAAGACTTAAATCACAGCTATTCTCAAAACCTCTAATCAAAACCAAATGGTGGGGTTCCCAAAATTTTAAAAACAAGGTGTCTATCAACAAATCTGGACTGGGGAAAAGTCCCAAAAAAAAACCCTATCTGTTTTTGTTTTGTATAATAAACGGTATTTTTTGCACCTTTTAATTCACCCGGGGGTGAATTAAAAATTGCTTTTTTAAGATTTATGGTGGATGCTGCGTCAATGAAAATGCTGGGGTGCGCCCAATTTTTTTGGGTTCAAATTTTAAACACCGGGTAAAACTTTTTTTTATGGTTTTCGTTGTTAAAAAAAAACTGTTTTTTTTGGAACAAACCCCCAAACCTTGGGGTTGAACTTTTTTTTAAGTTTGCTTGGGGAATTTTTTTTTTTATAATTTTTTTAAAAAAAAACAAAATTTAAAAACTGCAAGGTTTGGGTAAAAACAAAAAGTCCCCAGGGTAATGGGAAAAATTTTAAAATGAACACATATTAAAAGTAATGATAATAAAAGGGGAGTTTTGCACCTAAAAAAAGAGCCCGCATTATAGAAATGATGTGACCAATAAAAGTTCAGTCCCCAAATATCGGGAAATATTTCAATAAAAAACTTTTAAATAATAAAAATTCCACACAATGTCTACACTAATTTTGGGTGAACTTTATCCAGTGTTCTTATAGATAGAGCTTGCGGTTCCCCCGCGGCCCCCCCCCCCTGCTCCCCCCCCGTGAATTTACAGGGGTAGATGCTCCTTAAAATTCTCTACCAACTAAAAATTTTCAAATCCTAATATAACAAAATTTGGGAAAGGGATCACAGCTAATATAGGGTTTCTCTGTGCAAAATAACTAATTTCCTGAGTGTTGGCCACAGGCAGAGCGCGGCCCCTATCCCTATGAAACCTGAAGACATGAGGCTGAAAACAAAAAACGCGGGTTCTTTTAAAAACGATCATGTGTTTTTTCCACCCAATCGCAACCAACACATCCCAGTCATGACGTCCACCACACCCAAACCCCTCTCTTTTCGTAATCTGATTTGGGGCTGCCAAAATTTTACAGGAAGTGCCGAAAAAGGCGCGATTTTAATAGATATCCAATTTAACCAAAAATTATCGCAGATCTAGAAAATTTTGATCACCATAAAAAAATTGCCCCATTTAACTTTTCTAAAAATCGTCAACACAGTGCTATTGATTCCGCCAATGCCTATGGCAAGGGAAACTTCCAGCACCTTTTAGTTAACCTTTTTCTTTTTTTGACAGCTTTCTTCTCCATTGGGTTTTTGTTCCTTCTACCTTTGTCTCAGTTTCCTTTTTCTGTCCCCATTTAAGGTGTCATTGCCTTTTCCCCCTTGCCTGCATAGACCTGTTTCCCGCCTATATTCGCCTTATTCTCCTAAATTTATCCTTCTGTCTTTTTACCTTTTGCCCGGACTCCGGTTACCCCTTTTGCCTCACGCTTCTGTAACCCCCGCTGCAGTCCTTTCCAACTTGGACTGCTTTACCCCTGTACTGTTCTGTGTTTGTTTGTCCCTTTCTGTTTGCACTTTGCTCATGCAGGATTTTCTTCGGGTTGGGGGGGCCTATTTTAAGGAGTCGGGTTCTCCAAAAGGCAGGGACAGGGGCTGGGATCAGTGTCAGGGCCCACTTATCCATCTTTGTGTGTGTCCCTGACTGTCCCTGACTACAATATAATAAATATGTCTAACATTCATACAGACATCCAAATTCAAGGAAGGAGTGTCATAAAGATAAACATTTTTGTGATATATTTAAAACCACAATTTAATAGAGAAAGCTACAATAAATGTAAACTAAACAAATCTCCAAATGAAAAAATGTAAGTATAAAGAAGAGGGTGAGAGTAGAAAGGATTGATAAATCCCTAGTAAATCCTAATGTCACGGTTCACGTCACGGTCCCCTGCCATGGACCACCAGCGTGTTGTGCCTTCCTTGTGTTGCCTGTTTCCCTGATTGCTGCGAGTGGCTCCTTGTACTTACCCACTAGCACCCGCTCCTGCCTCCTGGGGTCCTGTGTGCACACTGTGCCTCCTAGGGCGCGCACGTGCCTGGTAGCTTCCTGTCTTTTATTGGTTTCCTGTCCTGTGCACCTTCCTCTTGACCTATGACCCCTGACTTTAAGTGGAAGTGCCTGCCTTTGCGCTGGGTCAGTCCTGTGGGTGTTGCAGAGTTGCTGTGTCCATCTCTGAGCTCCTGCCAGCCTCTCTGGATTTAACCCCTAGTTGCTGGTTCAGTTCCTGTGGCCCACCAGAGCTCCTGACCATATTTCTGTCATCTTCTGCTGTCCTGTTTCTGCTGTATCCTGCCATGATCCCTGTTTTGTTCCTGCTGTATCCTGCTGTGATCCCTGTCTTGTTCCTGCTGTATCCTGCCGTGATCCCTGTCCTGTACTTGCTGTATCCTGCTGTGTTACCTGTCCTGTTCCTGCTGTGGCCTGATGTTTTGTATATCATATCCAGCTACCTATGTTCCAGTCTCCAACAGCCTGTGTTCCTATCCTTCACCTCGGCTGTCACCGCAGGTAGCCACGTCAGGGGTAGCGACCTGGGGGTCCCCGCAGACAAATCCAGCCCACTTGCGGCAGGCCCAGTGAAGACTGGGAGCACCATAGACTCTGCTCCCTGGCGTGGTCTCCATATACCATCTCGCCTGTGGTGACCACGGTGGATCCACACCCGGATGTCAGCGGTAGGCGCTTCAACGTACGTTGTTGTCGCCGCACCGTTACACCTAACAATCTACATTCACTCTAAAATGGCCTAACTACGGGACAACTGCCCCAAAAAGAGCAAACCCCATCGAGAACCTGACCCTGTTAAGAAACCCTAAATAACCCCATGAATTTAGGGTTTAGATCCCCCCTTTCAGTCACAACAAGGATCAACTCAAGGGAGTGATTTAGGGTAGATATAGCAAATCATGCAAGATCCATGTCATGGGTCGGGTGGATTTTCTGGACAACCGCAAGCGATGATGACGTAAGCCACGCCAGGGAGCAGAGTCTAAGTAGCCCCCGGTTTTCACCAGAGCCCGCCGCAAAGCGGGATGGACTTGCTGCGACGTGAGGTTACCAGGTCGCTACCCCTGACGTGACTTGCTTGTGGCAGCGGCCAGGGTAATGCGTGGTACAGAATCGTAATCCAGAGGCATAGTCGGGGACAGTCAGAAGGTCAGGATGGGCGGCAGAGGTTCATGGTCAGAGACGGGCAGAAGGTCAGGGCAGGCGGCAAACAGGCAAGGTCAGGAAACGTAGCGGACGGACTGGTACACGGGTGATCAGACAGGACTTTTCAACACTCTCTAGACTAGGTAACGCACACCAACGAACTGGCAGAGAGTGCTGGGGGCGTATCCCTTAAATAGGACCAGCGCCCGGCAATAGACCAATTACCGGGACGCTGGCCCTTTAAATCCAGACCAGCCGTCGCGCGCGCGCCCTAGGCAGCGGGTACACGTGCGGCGGCCGGGACAGGCAGGATCAGCGTACACAGGAGCGTGGACGGGTAAGTGGGACGCCGCCCAGGCAGCAGGGGGGGTGGTCACAGGCAGCCGCAGTACCTGCGCCGGACCCCCTGCAGGCACGGGGGCGGCCGCGAGGGGCAGCGGCGCCCTCGCCAGCCCCCATTACAATCCAAAAGGCTTGAAATCATATTTATTAAAAATTGCTGAATATAAAGGATCACAAGAGCTATCACAAAAAAGAAATGAACTACACAAAGGACACATAGAAAATAAACAGTGACAGAAGCAGAATGGACCATAAACTAGGCATATTATATGGTCTGAACATTAAAAAGTCATATCTGTAGAGAAAGCACTAATCACAACAGTAGCGTATAGTTAATGAGATTCCTTTCTATATATGCATGCATAGTATAGAAGAAACAAAATCGCCTTGTATAAGCATTAAGTCCCCATATGTGTAAAGTAGCCATATTGCATGTTCATTAAAGTGCCATACATATATCACAAATAACTGGCTAGCACATGTATAATATGGCAACATATAAGCCGTTCTGCTCATGTACCAAAAATCAAGACCAGGTTTATTAACTCTCAAGATTTACTTGGATATAATAAAAAATCAGTGAACTATAACAGCAGAGTCAAAAATGAAGAACCCCAGTTATTTAAGCTGATCATAATGTTTGGTACACTAACAGAACTACTTATATGAGTGACGGGTGATGGTAATGGATTCTCCTGGTCAGCTCAAGAGATCACTTAATGAACAACGGCAGAAAGCGAAGTCTAAAGAGCCCTCTGGCATTCAACAAAGCCCTCCACAAGGTGGAATGGACTTCACTGCAAGAAACTCTCAGGTCGCTATCCTTGATGTGACCACTCACGGTGACAGCAAAGGTGCAGGCATGGCATGAAAGGAACAGACAAGACATGGTCAGTAGGCAGGCAGTTGGTCAGGGCAGGAAGCAGGCAAAACGAGTTCAGGTCACTTGTGGTAATATCAGTGCAAGCGGCAGGCGGAGAATAGTTGTGGTCACAAGCAGAGGTTGAAGTCTGGATAGCATAAACTTAATGTCACAGAGCACACCACAGTTACACGTTGTGCATCTGGTTCCAGGTTTCTGTATTCACCTTTCCCCATCCCTACTCTGCTCACTGTCACTGGCCCACACACACATACTCGCTCCCTACGGCATGCATTCTGACTTTTTGGGAATTTAAAGGGCCAGTGCTCACTAATTAACAATCAGCGGATGTTGGTCCTTATGTCAGGTCACTTCCCCTGCTGTGTCTTGCCATGGTGTTGCTGTGTTTTTGCTAAGTGCTGCTATAGTTACGTATCTCAGGATTCTGACTCTTGCTATGGACCTTGCCTTCCACCTGCCCTGACCTTGCCATCTGTCTATCGACCACGCCACCGTCTAGTCCACTTGTACCTTGTTGCACCTTTGCTTTCACTGTGAGCAGCCATGTTAGTGGTGGTGACCTGGGAGTCTCCCGCAGTGAAATCCATTCTCCCTTGTGGTGGGTTCTGGTGACCCAGAGGATGCACTACCTCGACCTATTACACGTAAAGACACTAGGCACTAGGGAAACACACCAATACATTGGTAAGGGTGAGAGGGGAAACTGACATAATAAAGGGATTACTGAGCAGCGCAGAGCAGGAGCTGGGAGAGGTGAGTAAAGACCGGATCGGTTAATGGAAACATTGATGCATCCATGGTCCAGAGCATTGTGACAATATGATGCCATATTACACATGTGCTAGCCAGTTATTTGTGATAGATATATGGCTGTCTCCAATATCTGCTGGTAGAAGTATGTGTCAGCTGTAATTAACAGCCAGCACCAGTCTATAGCTTCTTACCGACAGCATATGTCATATGTTGGTAAAGGGTTAAACCTGGGGCTGCTCAGCTTTGAAAAAAGACGTCATGTGCCAATTTAATTATATTACATACAAATATGAATGGACAGTACAAAGATTTCACTCATGATCTTTTAAAACCCAAGTCTGTAACCTTAACAAAGTGGTATCTTCTTCGTTTAGAGGCAAGAAAGTTTCATCATAGACAGAAATTTGTACATTAAGAGCAGTTAGACTATGAAACTCAGTGCCACAAGATGTTCTGATGGTTGATTCATAACATTACGGCTTATAGTTACTATATTCTGGAAATGAGTCTTTAACCCAGGTATTATCAGTGCTGTGCTGGAGTCAGGAAGGAATTTTTCCTCTAGTATGGAGCAATTTTAAGATGTTTTGACTTATTTTGGATTACCACGATAGGATTATAATTTTAACCTAAAGAGTATTCCCAAGAAGGAACATCCATGTAACATATTGGCTTATAGCTAGCTTTTGAACATTACCAAACACACTCACTTTGCTATAATCGAAACTCCAATAGAACTGTATAGGAAGGATGGCTGCAAGTAGAGATGGGTGATCGATTCTAACAAAGTGGAATTCATTTAGAATTTCAGGAAAACTTCGGTTCTGCACGAAGCCAAAGATTAGGGTGATTTGCGGGACCGAAGCATGTTTTTAATTGCTAAAATGGCCGCAATCACATGGACCCTCAATGACATGTGCAGACATGAAGCCAATCAGAGACCGGCGGGATTCTGTGATGTCACAGCACTATATAAGTGCGGACGGCACCTATGCTTCCACATTCCTCTCATTGTGTCCTAGCATTGCGTCAGTGCTGCGGAGTCTGCTCTTACACAGATCTCATTATACCGCTTTACTTAGCGATTGGGGAGGGGGAAAAGACCATTACAAGTCTGTTACGTGCTCAATCAGTGATCTGTATCTGCTGCTACACAGATCTCGTTATACAACTTTATTCAGCCAGTGTGGAGGGGGAAAAGGCCACTTTATTTCTTTTACTTTTCTCAATCGCTTTTTTGGTCCCTTTCCCTTTTAAAACAACTCATCCTGAAAGAAGGGGTTTTTATCAGAGACTGGGGTCAGTTGCCAAAAATTAATGCCACCGGGCATTTTCATTTTTTTTTGTTTGGGGGGTCTTCTCCAAGGGGGCCAGGGGGGGTTTGAAAATTCTGCCCCATTTTACATTGCAATCTCACTTTTTGGGTTTTATTTTGTATTATTTTGTTTTAATTCATTTTCAAAAAAAATCCACTCAACCTGATATTTTTTGTTTGGGAGGGGGAAAATTAGGGGTGTTTTTTTCAGTCTGCCTTTTTTTTTTAAATTCAAAATTCGTTGTATTTTAGGGCCCTTTTCAGATTCTAAAAACCCCATTTCAATCCTGATAGTGTTGTTTTTGGGGGATTGAAATACGGGCCCCGTTTTTTTGCCCGCCTTTTTTTAAAATTTTTCTCCTGTTGTATTGGGAAATTTTGATTCAATTTAATCCCTCAACCCTGTGTTATGTTGTTTTGGGGGTTTTTAAAATTACAGCCCGCTTTTTTGTCCCCCCTTTTTTTTTAAAATTTCCTGTTGTTTTTAGGGAATTTTCAGTTTTTCCAAGTAATCCACTCAATTCCTGTGGTTACTGTTGTTTTGGGATTGAAATACGGGCCACCTTTTTTGGGCCCCGCCATTTTTTAAAATTTCTCCTCCCTTGTTTTGGGGGAAATTTTCAGATTCAATTTAATCCATTAATTCCTTTTGTACTGTTGTTTTGGTTTAAAAAATTACAGGCCTTTTTTTTTGCCCGAAATTTATTTAAAATTTTCTCTTTTGTTTTAAGGAAATTTTCAGTTTCAAGAAAATCCATCAACCCTGTGTTACTGTTGTTTTGGGATTGAAATACGGGAATGTTTTTTATGCCCCCCTTTTTAGTTAAATTTTTCTGCTGTTTTTGGGGAAATTTTAAAGTTTCAAGTAAACCCCTTTCCAAAATCCTGTGTTTCTGTTGTTTTGGGATTAAAATTACGCCCAAACCTTTTTGCCCCGCTTTTTTTAAATTTCTCCTGCTGTATTAGGGAATTTCGATTCAAGTTTTTTCCACTAATTTCCGGGTGTTACTTTTGGTTTTTTGGTTTGAAATACAGGACCATTTTTTGGGTCCGCCTTTTATTTAAAATTCCCCTGTTTTTTATTGGGGGAATTTCGATTCAAGTAAACCCCTAAATTCCTGTTCTTTTTGGGTTTGGGAAATACCCACTCCCTTTTTATGCCTGAATTTTAAAATTTCTCCTGCGTTTTGGGGAATTTCAGATTAAAAGAAAATCCACCAATCCTGTTTTAAATGTTGTATTTGGATTGAAATACAGACCATTTTTTTGGTCCGCCATTTTTTAAAATTTTCCCCCTTGAAAACAGTTAGGGTTTGGGATCCACGGGCCCCCCGGGAAGGGGGGTGGTGAAAGGGCCTCCCCAGGGAGGGGGGGTTAAAGGGTTAGTCCCGGTTTTCACCAAAGCCCCCGAAAAAGCGGGATGGGGGGGCCTTGGCGGGGGAGTCTACCAGGTCGCTCCCCTTTGACATGACTTGCTTCCCGGGTGGCACCCGGGGTTTTTAGCATGGTACAGAATCTTTAAAGGGGACAAGTCGTTGACGGGGAAAGGGGGGGTTTAAGGCCCAGGGAGGCGGCAATGGTTCGTGGGGGTAGGCGAAAGGGGGAAAAGGTTGGGGTACCAAAAATTTCGGGAAAAAGGACTCAGTTTAAAACGCTTTTTGAGGTAACAGGCCCCTAAAAGTCCAGGGGGGCTTTGCGGGGAGGCATTCCCAAATTTATATGGGTTTCAGCGCCCGGCAATAAAACCAAAATTACCGGTGCATGGGCCCTTTAAAATTTAAGAGAGCGGGGGGGGCGCGGGGCGCCCTAAGGAGAAAGGGGACGGTGCACCCCCGTCGGCAGAAGACCCCCCGGGGGAAGCAGGAGGGGGGCGGGGTTTTAAGTGAAAAAGCCGCGGGTGAACGAGTGAGCCCGGGGCCCCCGGCGGGGGCCACTCTTTTGCCCCGAACTGGGGGAAAAGGTGTAGGGCAGGGAGAGCCCCCGCCCCTGGCCCCAAGGGTGCGGGGAAAATCATTACACTCTGCTGTTTTTGGGGAATTTCGATTTAAGTAATCCTTCTTTCCTGTGTTAATGCTGTGTTGGGATTGAATTACAAAATCACTTTTTTGTTTCCCAAAATTTTAAAATTTTTTTCCCTGCTGTATTAGAGAATTTCCATATTCAAGTAATCCACAAAAATTTTTTGTTACTGTTGTTTGGGGAAATTGAAATAAAGGCCATTTTTATTTGCCCGTCTTTTTTTAAAAATTTCCCCTGTTGTTTTTGGAAATTTTTAAAGATTAAAGTAATCCCCCCTTTCTGTGTTACTGTTGTTTTTGGGGGGGGGTTTTTTAATACAGACCGTTTTTTGTCCGCCTTTTTTTTTAAAATTCTCCTGTTGTATTGGGGAAAATTTCAGTTTTCAAAGTAACCCCACTCAACCCTGTTTTTATGTTTTTTTGGGGATTAAAAATACAGACCCCCTTTTTTTGCCCCCCTTTTATTTAAATTTTCCCTGCTGTATTAGGGAATTTCTGTTTCAAGAAATCCTTTAAACCCTGTTTTACGGGTTGTTTTTGGTTTAAAAATTTCCCGGGCTTTTTTTTTTTCCCCCTTTTTTTAAAATTTCTTTTTTTGTATTAAGGAATTTCGGGATTAAAGTAATCCACTCAACCCTGTGTTACTGTTTTTTGTTGGGTTTGGGAAAATACGGGAATGTTTTATGCCCGCCATTATTTTAAATTTCCCCTTTGCTTTTATTAGGGAATTTCGTTTAAGTAATCCATTTCCAATCTGTTTTTACTGTTTTTTTGGGTTTTTGAAATACGGGACCCCCTTTTTTGGGCCCGTTTATTTTTTAAAATTTCCCCTGCTGTTTTAGGGAATTTCAGTTTTAAATTTAAATCCTCAATCCTGTGTTACTGTTGTTTTTGGGAAATTAAAATTACAAAACCACTTTTTTGGGCCCGAAAATTTTTTACAATTCCCCTGTTGTATTAGGGAATTTAGATTCAATTTTTTTAAATTTCCAACCCTTTTCCCTTTTGGGTTTGAAATAACACTGCTTTTATGCTGCCATTTTTTAAAATTTCCCCGCTGTATTGGGGAATTTCAGATTAAAAGTAATCCACTCAATCCTGTTTTTACTTTTTGTATTTGGATTGAAATACAGACCACTTTTTTGTCCCCATTTTTTAAAATTTCCCCTTTGTAACAGATAGGGTTTAGTGGACCCACGGGGACCCCCGCAGCGGGTGGTTTGGGTGTAAGCCTCCCCAGGGAGGGGAAAGTCTAATAGGCCCCCGGTTTTTTCCCCAAAAGGCCCGCCGCAAAGCGGGATGGCCCTTGCTGCGGCGGGAGTTACCGGGTTTTCGCTCCCCCTGACATGACTTGCTTCCCGGTTTGGAAACCCGAGGTAAAAGCATTTTTTACAGAATTTTAAGCAACTGTAGAGGGGGGAGAGGCGGGTTTAAAGGTCAGGGCAGGGGGGCAATGGTTCGTGGTCTAGGCCCGAAAGCGAAAAAGGGTTTTGGTACAGGGAAAATGGGGACAAAGACTCGGGAAAAAACGTTTCTCTTTTGGAAAAAAGGCACAAAAGATCCATTTGGGGACGTGCTGGGGGGATTTACCAATTTTAGGGTAAAAACCCCCGGGCAATCAACCCAATTCCCGGGGGCCACGGGCCCCTTTAAAAATTTAAGGAGCTGGCGGGGCCCCGCCCAAAGGAAAAAAGGGACTTGCACGCCCGTCGGCGGGACCGGGGGGAAGCGGGAGCGCGGTGGGAAAAGTGAAAAGCCGCGGGGCACGAGTGGGGCCCGGGGCCCCCTGCGGCGCCACTGGGCCCCCGCACTAGGGGAAGGTTTTTAGGGAAAAGAAAAGCCCCCCGCAGCCTGGACCAAGGGTTTTGCAGGGATACTCATTACACTCCTGCGGTATTGGGAATTTCGATTCAAGTAATCCATTTAAATTTCCTGTGTTTATTGCTGTGTTGAGATTAAAATAAAAGTTCCTTTTTTGTTTCCCAAAAATTTAAATTTCCCCTGCTGTTTTAGAGAATTTCTATTCAATTTAATTTCCACAAAATTTTTGTGTTACTGTTGTATTGGGTTTGAAAAAAAGGCCACTTTATTTGTCCTTTTCCATTTTTTTAAAAATTTTTTGGGTTTTTTATTAGGTAATTTCTTTTTTAAATTTAATAAAACCAAAATTCCTGTGTTATGTTGATTGGGATTAAAATTACGGGGAACGCTTTTTTGCCCCGCCATTTTTTTTTTTTCCCTTGTTGTTTTGGGGGGATTTTCAGATTCAGAAAATCCACTAAACCCCTTGTGTTACGGGTTTTTTTGGGGGATTAAAAATAAAGACCACCTTTTTGCCCGCCATTATTTTTTTTTTCCCCCTTGCTTTTATTAGGGAAATTTTTCGGATTCAAGAAATTCCAAAAAATCCTGTGTTCTTTTGTTTTTGGGATTGAAAATACAGGTTTTTTTTTTTGTCCCCCTTTTTTTTAAAATTCTCTTGTTTTTTTAAAGGAAATTTTAGATTCAAGAAATTCCACTCCAACCCTGGGGTTACGTTGTGTTGGGATTGAAATAAAAGCTGCTTTTTTTGGCCCCCCAATTAGTTAAATTTTCCGGGCTGTTTTTGGGAAAATTTCAAAATTAAAGTAACCCACTCAACCCGTGTTACTGTTTTTTGGGTTTAAAAATTCCAGCCCCCTTTTTGCCCGTATTATTTAAATTTCTCCTGCTTTTTTAGGGATTTCAGTTAAGGAATCACTAAATTCCTGGTTACTGTTGTTTTGGGGGATTGAAAAAAACAGACCCTTTTTTTTCCGCCTTATTTAAAATTTCCCTTTTTGTATTGGGGGGAATTTCAATTCAAGTAATCACTAAACCCTGTTTATTGGGATTGAAATCACACGGGCTTTTATGCCTTCCATTATTTAAATTTCCCCTGTTTTGTATTAGGGGAATTTCAGTTTTCCCAAGTAAAAAACCAAACCAAATCCTGTGTTATTTTGGTATTTGGATTGAAATACAGCCCATTTTTTTTGCCCGCCTTATTTAAATTTCCCCTTGAAAACGATATGGTAGGGGGATCCATGGCCCCCCGAAAAGCGGGGGTGTAAGCTCCCCAGGGGGGGAAAAGTCTAAGTGGGGCCCCGGTTTTCACCAAAGCCCGCCGCAAAGCGGGATGGATTTGGGTTTCCCGGCGGGGGGGGTTCCCGGGTCGCTCCCCCGGGACATGATTTGCTTGCGGTGGCGCCGCCGGGTTTTAGATGGTACAGAATCTTTAAAGCCCAAGCTCGTAAAAGGGGAGAGGCGGGGGAAAGGTAGGGCAGGCGGGAAAAGGGTTTTCGGGGTTCCGTGGGGAAAAAGCGGGGAAGGGGTTCGGTACACGGAAAAATTCGGACAAGATCAGATAAAGCTTTCTCTGTAGGTAACAGGCATTTAAAGATCCAGTGGGGGTGGCTGGGGCCCATTACCAATATATAGGGTCAGCCCCCGGGGAAATTTCAACCAATTCCCGGTGCACGGGCCCCTTTAAATTTTTAAAAGGAGGGGCGGCCGCGCCCCCTAAGGGAGAAAGGGGTCGTGCACCCCGTGGGCCCAGAAGCCACGGGGGAAGCGGGGAGGGGCGGGTGGGTAAGTGTTAACCCCGCAGGTCCCAACGAGGGGAGCCCGGGCCCGGGCGGCCCCCATTTCTTTGCCCCCATTTGGGGAAAGGGTTTGTTGTAGGGACAGGGGACGCCCGCGGGCCGGGGCCCAAGGGGGTGCGGGATACTTTTTCCCTCCTGCGGGTTTTTGGGGAATTTCTAAAGGTTTTCAACGTAATCCTAAAACCCTGTTTTTACTGCGGGTGTTTGGGATTGAAAACAGATCACTTTTTGTTTCCAAAATTTTAAAAAATTTTTTTGCTGTATTGGGGAAATTTAAAAAGATTAAAGTAATCCAAAAAATTTTGGGTGTTTACTGTTGTTTTGGGATTGAAAATACGGGGGCCAAACTTTTTTTGGGCCCGTCTTTTTTTTAAATTTTTCCCCTTTTGAAATTGGGGAAAATTTCAGATTCAAGTAATCCACTCAATCCTGTGTTACTATAGTGTTGGGATTGAAATACAGACTGCTTTTTTGTCCACCATTATTTAAATTTCTCCTGCTGTATTATTAGGGAATTTCGGATTCTGGGAATCCTCTATCCTGTTAGTGTTGTATATGGATTGAAATACAGGGTGTGTATATATCATATACAGACATCTACGTTAAACAGAGTCTCTAAATTTTTGATCAGACAGTATGTCAGGTAAGGGAGGGGGTTGGTGCCAGGCTCTTCCATAGTGAGTGCAGTGGGCACAAAACGTTCCTGAGCAGGCACAGGTCGCATCACAATTAAGGTGACGTCACTGCAGGGGTGACTCGGTCGAGGCCAGAACTGCCGGTGTCATTAGTGTGTTGACCCACCCTAAGGATTCTTGATTGGTTGCACTAGGTCATCCACTCTCCTCCAGATGACATCTGGACAACCCTATCCAGAGTCGGTGGGAACGTCAGACACAAACTCTTAGTTGGCATGGCCCTGGAGCGGGTCAGGGCCTTTACTATGTGGTTATGGGTTCACGCCACTATACAGCGCAAGAGGAACTCTTTGAGGACAGGTCAGCAGCTACTTGCAGGAAGAGGTGGGGGGGACATTCCGCTGCTTCTTCGCACGTAGGCGGGAAGGAATGTAGTGATTTGGAGAGTGGAATGGGAGGTTATGTTGAAGCAGTCAGGGCTCTGCATACTGAGGGGACGTTGAAGAGGGAATGCAGTGACGGGCAAAACAAATTGATGACGATGTAGCCAATCACACTGGGGAGCCGGGTAAAGCAAGGGCTTCATCATCATTCAAGAGAAGAGGGTGTCAGCTTGCACGTCAGGCAGCGGTGCAGCCAGCAAGTCACTAGTATGGCCATGAGTCAGCAGGGTGGACGCAGTGGAGAGCGTCGGGAGCAAGATGGACATGGGTAGAAAACCCACTTCGCAGGTCCAAGAAAGTAGTGGAAAGGGGCTCAGCGAATGGCAGCGGCAGTTAGTAGTCACTCAGTGTGGAGCATGGCGGTTAAAATCAGCTACTCGGCGGTATGTGGCAGATTTTTGCTATGACACCAGAGGAGCTCAAACATGTGTATTATGTAGGAATCTGTGGGCAGAAAAATTAAGCATGGCCTGGGGAGCTAATGGGGTTGGACCATGGTCCTGCGTCAACAGATGCAGCGTCACCATCCAGTGGCCTGGGAGAAACGTGTTTAAGATGGTGGTCCTGCCGACCGCGAGAAACAGCAGCAGAAACCCAGAGGCATGCATGCCATTGCAGAAAGTCAAGCTCCACTCTAACCTTTGCTGAAGGGAGGTGTTTGTCTTTGCCATTATCTCTCTGGACCAGTGCTCCCGCTCTTGCCATCATGGGTGCAGTAGTGTTAACGAGGCGATTGCCAAGAGACAAGAGTATGCATCCAACCATCCTAAGGTGCAGAAGCTGACCGTGCTCCTGTCCAAGTTGTTGAGACTGCAGTTCCTGCCTTTCCAAGTGGTGGATTCTCCACCGTTCAGAGAACTAATGGCTTGTGCCAAGCCGAAGTGGAGAGTTCCAAGCCGTGATTTCTTTTCCAGAAAGGTAGTACCAGCCCTTCACACATATGTAGAACAGAAGGTGAGCCAGTCCTTGAGCCTATGGTTTTTTTCCAAGCTGCACGGAAGTGCTGACGTGTGGAGCTCTAACTACGGTCAGGGACATGTTCTTTATGGCCCACTGGGTGAATGTGCTTCCTGCCCAGCCACACCAACAACTTGGAAAGGAGACGCCGCTTTCTCCTCCATGTTGTCAAACTGCTGCTCCTGCGCCAATGTCAGCCTCCTCCTCCACCACCACCTCAGCCTCCACAAGTCTAAGTGCTGCTCCATCATACCACATGTGCACGGCACAGCGGTGTCACGCAGTTCTACACCTGGTTTACCTGGGCGAACAAAGTCACACAGGAGAGGAACTGCTCCGCATCATGCAGCAAAAAATCGATGTGTGGCTTTCTCCGTGCCAACTGCAAATCGTAACCATGGTGACGGACAAGGGGAGTAACATGGTGTATGCGCTGCACCGAGGAGAGATGGTCCATGCACCCTGCATGGCGCACCTGTTCAATCTGATTGTGAAAAGGTTCCAGAACTCCTCCACCGATCTTAAAGACATTTTAAAAATGGGAAGGAAATTGTGCATGCACTTCATCCATTCCTACAAAGCCAGGCACACCCTCCTCGAGCTTCAGTGGCAGAATGGCCTCCCCCAACCACCGTGATAGCGATGTTTCCACCCATTGGAATTCCCGCCTCCACATTTTTTAGACCGGGCTGTATGAACAAAAGAAAGGGCCCTTAACCATTTTTTGATGATCCAAGCGGACAGGAGTACTCACCTGTGTAACTTTGATGTCAGCCAGTGGCAGCTTATGCATGACACCTGCCGTTTGCTGAGGCCGTTTGAGGAGGCCACGCTATTTGCCAGTCACAAGGACTATGGGATGAATAACTTCATTCCACTGCTTCATTTCTCCGAAATGTGGAGAGACTGACCTTTGTCAAGATGAATCAGGCGTGGATCAGCCAGGATTTCCACACACCAATGCTTTATGCCCTCAGATTAGATCAGCCATGACGCCTCCCCAAAACTTTGAGAAATGAGTCTGGATTCTAACTACCTGCCTCAGCCACTATTCTGATGCTGCCACCCGCCTGATGCCACACATCTGCTGCCAGTTTCTCCATCTGCCTCCCACCATCTTAACAGGGACTAGTATTGCCACCCGTCTCCATACTCTGTCATTGTGCCACTCTCTGACCTCATGCTGCTGCCGCCACCTCCACACTCTGTCATTGTGCCACTCTCTGACCTCATGCTGCTGTTGTTGGTGCTGCTGCCGTCACCTCCACACTGTGTCATTGTGCCAATCTGTGACCTCGTGCTTCTGCTGTTGCTGCCGTCACCTCCACACTGTGTCATTGTGCCACTGTATGACCTCATGCTGCTGCTGTTGCTGCCGTCACCTCCACACTGTGTCATTGTGCCACTCTATGACCTCATGCTGCTGCTGTTGCTGCCGCCACATCCAAACTGTGTCATTGTGCCAATCTGTTGGCTCCAGGTGTTGCTGCCACCTCCAGAATTTGTCATTGTGCCACTCTATGACCTCATGCTGCTGCTGTTGCGCCTGGTGCCGCCACTTCCACACTCTGACATTATGCCAATCTCTGATCTCCTGTTGCTGCTGTTGCTGCTGCCGTCACCTCCACACTGTGTCATTGAGCCACTTTGTGGGCTCCTCATGCTGCTGCCAAGTGACCGCCACCTCCAGAATTTGTCATTGTACCACTCTCTGACCTCATGCTGTTGCTGCTGCCCTCACCTCCACACTCTGTCATTATGCCATTCTGTGGCCTACTCCTGTTGGTGGCTGCCACTCGCCTGATGCCACACATCTGCTGCCAGTTTCTCCATCTGCCTCTCACCATCTTAACAGGGACTGGTATTGCCACCCGCCTCCATACTCTGTCATTGTGCCACTCTTTGACTTCATGCTGCTGCCGCCACCTCCACACTCTGTCATTGTGCCACTCTCTGACCTCATGCTGCTGCTGTTGGTGCTGCTGCCGTCACCTCCACACTGTGTCATTGTGCCAATCTGTGACCTTGTGCGTCTGCTGCTGCTGCCATCACCTCCACACTGTGTCATTGTGCCACTCTATGACCTCATGCTGTTGCAGCCGTCACCTTCACACTGTGTCATTATGCCACTCTTTGACCCCATGCTGCTGCTGCCACCACCTCCACACTGTGTCATTGTGCCACTCTCTTCGCTCCAGATGTTGCTGCCACCTCCAGAATTTGTCATTGTGCCACTCTATGACCTCATGCTGCTGCTGTTGCTGCTGGTGCCGCCACCTCCACACTCTGACATTATGTCAATCTCTGATCTCCTGTTGCTGCTGCCATCACCTCCACACTCTGTCATTGAGCCACTTTGTGGGCTCCTCATGCTGCTGCCAAGTGACCGCCACCTCCAGAAATTGTCATTGTGCCACTCTCTGACCTCATGCTGTTGCTGCTGTTGATGCCGTCACCTCCACACTGTGTCTTGGAGCCACTTTGTGGGCTCCTCATGCTACTGCCAAGTGACCGCTGTCTCACTGGAACACCCTGTGGTTTCCTAATGCTGTTTCCACTCTCACCACTCTCTGATATTGCCACAATGTTTGGTTTTCCCCTTCTTTTCATCTGTCAGAAGGAATGAAAAGCATCAGGATTGATAGCCAAAAGCAGGAGTGGATACAGAACACAGAAGACATGCAAATATCCCATTTACTGGTCATCTCTGTTTTGGATCAACTCCTGTTTGTTTTTGGCTTTAGCAATATGAGGGAAATTATTGACCGATTGAAAGCGGACACTGACGGATGAAAGGAAGGGCAAAATGATCAGAGACGTCAACGCAAACATACTGCCGACACCCTCTTCACTCATTCGGGGGCCTCTACATGTATCAGCATTTAACAGAACCGGTTCTGTCATATTCTGTGACAGTTTTAAGCTCTGGTCTCATGGAGTGACCCCTGCTGTGACATCCCCTTACTGTGCTGAGACCTGTGCTGGCTCCAGTAACCTACTACTGTGTTCTTTGACGCTATCGTAGCATCTTAGCCCTCAGCTTGCATTTTTCCAGCTGGCGCTGCCATGACTTTATCGGGCTGCATTCCCGCTTCAGTTTTTTGGTCAGTTTGCCCCCATAAGTGCCCAGGGAATTTTAGAGTGAAGTGATTCTAAGAGCGGCGGCTGTCAAGTGTGTGTCATGTGTGTGACAGCTATTTGCCAGTCACAAGGACTACGGGATGAATAACCTTATTCCCCTGCTTCATGTCCTGGAACAGATGTTGAAAAATCTGTCGGGACAGGGGACTGGAGATGTGGCGACTACATCTCGCGGCCACGTGAGTCCGGTGGGGGCTGAACTGGAGGAGGAGGAAGAGGAGGAGGAGGACATTGGAGCACAATGATTGTCTGATGAAATGAGTGGTTTTTCTACCCAGGTGACAGGAGAAGAGGAGCAGGAGGAGGTACATGGAAATGAGGATGACGAGGCAGATGACCCCCAAGCAACGTGGCAGTATACAGTGGAGATGGAGGCAGGGAGTCACTTGCGCAGATGGCCAGCAGCATGCTGATTTGCCTGGCTAGTGACAGCCGAGTAGTCACCATCCGACAGAGGGATAACTTCTGGCTCTCCACCCTATTGGACCCATGCTACTGGTCCAAAATGGTAGCATTTTTCCCAGCTGCCGAGAGGGAGGAGAAACTGGCGTACTATAGAGAAATCCTGTTTAGTCAGTTGGCCGCTGCCTATGTGCAACATCGTCCATCCTCTGTCAGGTCTGACCGGGGGGTCCTCATCGCTCACGGACCTCTGCCATGGCTGTTATGGGGAAGTGGGGGGGGGGGGGTAGGAGC
Organism: Phyllomedusa bahiana; assembly: GCA_025379985.1. Taxonomy (NCBI): domain Eukaryota; kingdom Metazoa; phylum Chordata; class Amphibia; order Anura; family Hylidae; genus Phyllomedusa; species Phyllomedusa bahiana. The sequence goes on along the minus strand of JAODAL010006891.1, from coordinate 87,342 downwards.
AGTAGAAGCTTCATCAGCACCCTTTGGGTCTGGAGTCGTTGATGAGCAGCTTCCTTCAACCGCCTAGTGAGGAGAGTACTCAGCAGCAGCAGCAAGACCTGGAGCTGACACTAAGCCAGCAGGTGGTGGCCTACTTGGACAGCACTCTGCCACCCCAGTTAGAAGATCCGCTGGACTTCAGGGCAACCAAACTGGATGTGTGGCCGCAACTTGCCGAGTTTGCAGTGGAGAAGCTGTCTTGCCCGACCAGTAGTGTGGCATCAGAGTGGGTGTTCAGGGCGGTGGGGGCCATCGTTACCCCAAGGAGAACCTGCTTGTGTACCCGAAATGTGGAGAGACTGACCTTTGTCAAGATGAATCAGGCGTGGATCAGCCAGGATTTCCACACACCAATGCCTTATGCATCAGATTAGATCAGCCCTGACGCCTCCCCAAAACTTTGAGAAATAAGTCTGGATTCTAACTACCTGTCTCAGCCACTATTCTGATGCTGCCACCCGCCTGATGCCACACATCTGCATGCGGGTTTCTCCATTGGCTCCCAAACCCTCTTAACAGGGATGGTATTGCACCCCCTCCATATCTGTCATTGTGCCACTCTCTGACCTCATGCTGCTGCTGCCACCTCCACACTCTGTCATTGTGCCACTCTCTGATCTCATGCTGCTGCTGCCGCCACCTCCACTCTGTGTCATTGTGCCAATCTGTGACCTTGTGCTGCTGTTGCTGCCATCACCTCCACACTTTGTCATTGTGCCACTCTCTGACCTCATGCTGCTGCTGCTGTTGCAGCCGTCCCCTCCAAACTGTGGCATGGTGCCAATCTGTGACCTGGTGCTTCTGCTGTTGCTGCCGTCACCTCCACCCTGTGTCATTGTGCCACTGTATGACCTCATGCTGCTGCTGCCGTCACCTCCACACTGTGTCATTGTGCCACTCTCTGACCTTATGCTGCTGCTGTTGCTGCCGTCACCCCCACCCTGTATCATTGTGCCAATCTGTGGGCCTAGATGTTGCTGCCACCTCCAGAATTTGTCAATGTGCCACTCTATGACCTCATGCTGCTGCTGTTGCTGCTGCTGCTGGTACCGCCACCTCCACACTCTGATATTATGCCACTCTCTGACCTCATGTTGCTGCTGTTGCTGCTGCCGTCACCTCCACACTGTGTCATTGAGCCACTTTGTGGGCTCCTCATGCTACTGCCAAGTGACCGCCATCTCCAGAATTTGTCATTGTACCACTCTCTGACCTCATGCTGTAGCTGCTGCCCTCACCTCCACATTCTGTCATTATGCCACTCTGCGGCCTACTCTTGTTGGTGGCACCTCCAGAATTTGTCATTGTGCCACTCTCTGACCTCATGCTGTTGCTGCTGTTGATGCTGTCACCTCCACACTGTGTCTTTGAGCCACTTTGTGGGCTCCTCATGCTACTGCCAAGTGACCGCTGTCTCACTGGAACACCCTGTGGTTTCCTAATGCTGTTTCCACTCTCACCACTCTCTGATATTGCCACTATGTTTGGTTTTCCCCTTCTTTTCATCTGTCAGAAGGAATGAAAGCATCAGGATTGATAGCCAAAAGCAGGAGTGGATACAGAACACAGAAGACATGCAAATATCCCATTTACTGGTCATCTCTGTTTTGGATCAACTCCCGTTTGTTTTTGGCTTTAGCAATACTGATGGATTATTGACCGATTGAAAGCGGACACTGACAGATGAAAGGAAGGGCAAAATGATCAGAGACGTCAACACAAACTTACTGCCGACACCCTCTCCACTCATTCGGGGGGCCTCTACATGTATCAGCGTTTAACAGAACAGGTTCTGTCATATTCTGTGACAGTTTAAAGCTCTTGCCTCATGGAGTGACCTCTGCTGTGACGTCCTCTTACTGTGCTGAGACCTGTGCTGGCTCCAGTAACCTACTACTGTGTTCTTTGATGCTATCGTAGTATCTTAGTCCTCAGCTTGCATTTTTTCAGCTGGTGCTGCCATGACTTTATCGGGCTGCATTCCCACTTCAGTTTTTTGGTCAGTTTGCCCCCGTTAGTGCCCAGGGAATTTTAGAGTGAAGCGATTCTAAGAGTGGCTGCTGTCATGTGCGTGTCATACTAAAACACAGCATTGTATGAAGACCAAACCAAGCTTCCTTTGCATATTTGAGCATGGCACAATGTTCTACAGCACCCTAAAGGTTCTCTGCAGCCAGAAAATAGCTGTTTTTTTAATACGATTTGTCTCAAATTTATTCAGGTCGAAACAAATTTTGTTGGAAAATGCGGCGAACTCGGCGAATCAAAATTTTGAGAAATTCGCTCATCTCTAGCTGCAAGCTTCCCTCTCTTCATGCTGTAACGCGATCAGCTCATAGCTATCTTCGTTGTGGGAATAGCCCCTTAATGGACAAGTGTTTTTTAAACCTTACCAACTATGAAACTATACTTTATAGTTCCTGGCCATATCACATTTAAAGTATTATATTCCGACATATTTTTATTCACTGTAGTACTACACTTCTTCAGGAAACTAAGCACAGATACAGTTAAAAGATAGATGAGCAAATTCTGACAACTATTTTAGCAGTATGACCACTTTAGAATGTTACTCACCATTGTACCGATATCGTAATAAAAAATGACTATTTTTGCAGGTTGCAAAATAACTGCCTGTTTAAGATGTAAAGTGAAAGTTGGGGATTGCAATCTTTATGGCAATGTGCCTTACACTATGGGTGGTGTTAGATGAGATTGTATGTAGTTTGCTCAAAAATACCATGTCAAAAGCACTGCATGACTTTGCCCCAAGCGTCTGGGACCCAATGGAAGGGCCTAATTGTATTCTGTTGTTTGGATATGGCAGTAGGCATCAACCTTTGTCTCCAGCAGCTCAAGTTTAACCATTGTCAGAGAAAGAAATATAGGGCGACATGTATGAACGGGCTTTTCGCCTGTTTTTTGGAGTAACCTGCGCCTCCCGGCCCGAATCCCCCTGTCTGCCCAGGGAGCATTTTGGGGCACGCTTCGCCCTTTCAGCTGCGCCCCCAGAAGGGGGGGGGCAAGGGGCCGGTGTGGGCGCGGTGTAGGCATTCCGGGGCGGGACGGGGCGCGCCAAAAACTCCGAGGCATGTACATCGCGATCGGAAAAGTGCGGTGCATTGCAGCGCTCGCGCTCCGACAGTCAGACCTAGTTTTTTTGGGTCAAAATGCCCCGGCGGAGGCGAAGTGAAGCAAAACGGAAATGAGAAAGCTAAAAAGACGCAAAGAAATCTCGGTGCCCCCCCGTGCGCATGGTTTTGTTTCCCAAAAAACGCCTTTATAAAGGCGGAAAACATTCTCAAAAAAAGCTCAAACATCAAAAATAAAAAATAGTTAAAAAAAATCACTTTCCCAAAAAACTAGAAGGCGCAATATCAAGAATTAGGATATTGAAATTGCCGGGAAAAACAGTAATTCAAATTCTGAAAGCTATTTCTTGGTCGGCAGAAACCGGCCCCAAACAAATAGGACGAAGTGAACCCTTAAAACCCAGGGGAACTATTGACCAATCAAATCAAAGGCGGGACAGTTCAAAAAACAGTAAAAATGCAGAAAAGAGCTGATTGGTGAGTTAGCGGGGGCTTGGGTACCCGACCAAACAAATAGGACGACAGGGACCCCTTATAGCCTATGGAAAGTTTTTAACCAAACAAAGGGGGGACAGTTTAAAATACATAAAAATCAGAAAAGATATTTGGTTTGGGTGCGGGGGCTTGGCTACCCCGCCAATCAGAGCGCGGGGGGGGACTTCTCCCATTGTAGTCAGGGGAAATGGCGCAATGCAATTCGGGGCTCAGCCCCCCTGCGGTTGGAGTAGAATAAAAAAATCATTTTTTTTAGTTTTTAAAATATTCTCGAAAAAGAGCTCAAACATTCTATAAAAAAATCAATTCAATCCGAACAATGGTTTGTCGCCCAACCAGCGTACTCGGAATTGCAATGAGGAAGCCGGGGAAAACAGTAATTCAAATTTGTAAACTATTCCATTTTGGTCGGGGAAAAAAACCAGCCAAACAGAATAGGACGACAAAGACCCTTTTAAAAACTATGGGGGAAATTGACCAATCAGAATAGGACGACAAAGACCCCTTATACCTATGGAGAAGTTTTGACCAATCAAATCAAAGGCGGGACAGTTCAAAATAATAAAAAATAAAAAAGGGTGGGCTAGCTAGGGTGGTACTAAACCAATCAATAAAATCCTGTTTATTTCTTTATTTTCGTTAAACACCAATACTATTGATCCTTGGCTAACGAAAATAAAGAAAAAACCTGATTTATTGAATTCATATTTTTTTTTTTAATTTACCTCCAATTAAAATTAATTCATTTTAATATACACCATCGGGACAACCTTCGGGCAGTATTATCATTTGATTTCGGCCATGTATAGTTTTAAATTCAGATTGCATTAGAAAACCCATAGGACGTGCTCCGCTCTCCCATTGGTCCAAATAACCGCGCCTCTTTTAACTTAGCCAATCACAAACAGAGTTCGCTCTGCATTTCTTTTCCCATAGAACTCTATGAGAAAGTAGCTCGCGCTCTGATTGGCTAAGCTGGACGAGCCCCGCCACTTCAACCCCAAACAGCTCTTTTCTGCCCTTTTTACTGTATTTTTAACTGTCCCGCCTTTGAATATGATTGGTCAATATTTCTTTCCAAGGGTTAGAATGGGTCCCTGTCACTCCTATTTTTGATTGGTCAATTCTTCTCCATAGGTTAGAATGGGCCACCTGTCGCTCCTATTCTGATTGGGGTGGTTTATGCCGACCAATCAGAATAGCATACACAATTTGAATTACTGTATTTCCCGGCAATTCTCTCTATTGCAATTCCTTATGTTGCGCTGGTCTCGGCGACAAACGCGTTGTTAGGGATTTAACTGCTATATTTTTATAGAAGGTTTCAGCGCTTTATCTGATAATGATTTACACTTAATAAAAATGTTTTTTTTTTATTCATACTCCATGCCGCACGGCGCTGAGGGCCGAGATTGCATTGCGCCGATCTCTCAATAGACTACAATGGGAGAAGTAGCTCGCGCTCTGATTGGCCGGGATAGCCAAGCCCCGCTAGCTCAGCCAATCAGCTCTTTTCTGCATTTTTACTGTCTTTTGAACTGTCCCGCCTTTGATTTTGATTGGTCAAAACTTCTCCATAGGATACAATGGTTCTTTGTCGCTCCAAATTCTGATTGGCGGGTTTTTATGCCGACCAATCAAATAGCGTTATAGAATTTGAATTACTGTATTTCCCGGGCAATTCTTTCTATTGCAATTCCCGATGTAGCGACGGTTTTCCGGCGACAAACGCGTTTTTTCGGGATAGAATTGATTTATGTTTATAGAATTTTTTGAGCTCTTTTTCAGAGAATTTTTTACAACTAATAAAAATGTTTTTTTAATCATACTCCATCCCGTACAGCGCGGGAGAGCCGATATTTCATTGCGCCGATCTCTCCATAGACTACAATGGAGAAGTAGCTCGCGCTCATGATTGGTTGGGATACCCAAAGGGCCCCCGCTATTTCCCAACCAATCAGCTCTTTTCTCCCTTTTTTACTGTATTTTAACTGTCCTGCCTTTGATTTTGATTGGTTCAACTTCTCCATAGGCTATAATGGGTCCCTGTCGCTCCTATTCTGATTGTCGGATACCCAAGCCCCCGCTACCCTCAGCCAATCGGGGCTCTTTCTGCATTTTTACTGTATTTTTGAATGTCCCGCCTTTGATTCTGATTGGTCGATAGTTTCCCATAGGTTTAAGGGGGTTTCACTGTCGCTCCTATTCTGTTTGGGCCGGTTTCTGCCGACCAATGAGAATAGCTTTCAGAATTTGAATTACTGTATTTCCCGCAATTTCCAATATCCAATTCCTTGAATTAGGATATTGAAAGTGATTTTTTTTTAATTATTTTTTTTTTTGATGTTTGAGCTCTTTTCTGAGAATGTTTTCCGCCTTTATAAAGGCGATTTTTTTTATTCATACTCCGCACAGACATCTTTAATGATTTCTCGCTGTTTTCCAGCCTGTCTCGAGTCGGAATACATGTGAGGCGCCTTCCTGCACAGCGCCCATGTCCCCGCACTGCGCCCATGTCCCCGCACTGCGCCCCATACACTGGCAAGGCGCAGGGAACTTTTCCCCGCATGTATGAGCGCACCTCCTCGGACGGCAAATCTTAGGTGCAGCGCCGCACTGCGCCCATGTCCCCGCACTGCGCTCCACACACTGGCGAGGTGCGGCGGACTTTTCCCCGCATGTATGAGAGTACTACTTCGGGCAGCGAAACATAGGCGCAGCGCCGCACTGCGCCTAAGTCTCGCACTGCGCCTCAAACACTGGTGAGGAGCGGCGGACTCTACATGGAATGTATGAGCGCGCCCCAGCGCCGACATAAATCAGGCGCAGATTTCGCCGTAAAACCGGAAGAAAGGTGCGCCCCGACGTGGCGAGATTCATAAGTGTCGCCTATAGTGTTCATTATTTCCAACAGACCCAAGAAGAATTTGTTTATGTCACTGGTTTGGTCATTTGGCCAAACTATTCTCTTAAAGCGGTTTTGCCATGAAGTAAAATTGACGTAGGAAGTTTGTAAATTAAATAATAAACATTTTCACCATTCATCATTTTTAAACATTCTGCACCGTTTTTGTTTTAGCTGCTCCTTTAGTGATCCATTGTTTACAGCTCGTCTCCAGGGGATACGACCAGGGCTGAGAGCTTCTCAGTCCTGGTTGCACATGCTCAGACATCACCTCTCCTCTCAGGCAGCTACTGAGTGTTCAACCCCAGGTGCTGTCATTGTACTCCTGTCCTCTGTACTCATTAGTCATTAGTCAAAAAGTGCAAGTAAATTAAAAAAAGAAACCTCAATGAGGTCTGTGCATTGATAAAGCGAAAAAAAAGAACACAGGTTTGGTTCCTGCTGGGATTTGAACCGAGGACCCTTGTGCCTGGAGGCAAAAGTTTTACCTCTGAGCTACAATGTAGCTATTTACAGTTCTACACATAAACAGACCTTTCTTTGACTAGAGAGAGGAAAGGTATGTTGATGTCATCCTGCAGGGTCACATGATATGCAATTCAAACAAATCACACAAGCCCCCTTCTGAGCACACAGAGCTGAAGAGATGGATGCAGGAGGTATGAAATGAGATCATGGCAAAACCCCTTTAATGGTTGGTTTTTGTCCCTCCAATCTGTAATCACTGATAATACACATTTATATCATGTTTATATATGTATGGCAGCAGGAATGTTTACTGTACCAGTCCATCACTTATTTCCCAGCATCCTCTGGGTTATAGGCCCAGATTAATTAGCTACCCCACACTAACCTTGAAAGAGTTGAGTATAAGCAAGTGCCCATAAACCTAAATGAACTGAAGCAACAATGTATAAAAGAGTGGGCCAAAGTTCCTCCATAACAATGTGAATGATACTAATCAAGTCATACAAAAATGATTACTTCAAGTTAATGCTGCTAAGGGTTATTCTACAAGTAATTACTTTACAAGGTGTACTAGTTTTTGTTTTGTTTTGTTTTTACACATGGCGTTTTCATTTTGGCTTCATTTTTATTAAATAAATAATGAGACAGTGGAATCTGTTTTGTATTTACCCACTTTTAAGACCATTGAAGAATCAGATCTTTTTTATTATGTCCTAATACATAAAATCATACAATTAATGGAGGATGTACTTTATTTTTCTCACAACTATATTCAAATTAGTAAATCAATTGCTTTAATATGAACTATAAGAAGTTCATCCCAATTTATTTTACTTTCATATACACTATATGGAGAGAAGGACAGCACAGTTTGTTGGGTGCATTTTGTACTAGTAAAACATAGCAATGCCATTCATATCGCAGACATATGGAATGGGATTGAAGTAGACCAGCAGGTGCACTGGGAAGCCTGCCAAAAGAGTTTTACAGAAGTATGCCTTCATTGTCACCTTGAATTTACCGTGATAGAAGCTAGCCAGAAAACATGTGAACAGCTCTTCTACTGATAGCATAAAATAAGGTAATTTCCTACTGAGTAACACTAAAAATAGCCTGGTATTTCTCCTGCGTGGCAATGTACTAATTTGGTACCATTCATCTTATGTCTAAACTTCATTACTGATGACACTTGTGTGAGTAATGTTCATAAAACGTCTTCCTCTGATCACAAAACATTTAGGACTCAATTACTTTAGGCACATTGGAGATTATTTAACTGCAAAGCCTGATGGTCTTGACAGAGTAGTTAACTAACTTCTAAAATATTTAATTTACTTTCAAAGTCTGTTGGATTATCATAATGCCCCGATTCCAATGACCGTGTTGTTCACTCTGGCACATTGATAACAATCAAGTTAAATGGTAAGAATCTCAGACATCTTGAGAAATAATCTGGTTTATATCTCTATATACAAAATTGACAGTAAAAATAAAATAAATATAAATTAATATAAGCAGTGAGTGAGAAACCAGATAATTAGACTGTGTGTATCTTAGGATAATTAACCATTGGAAATAAACAATTCAGCGGCTTGACATATGGTGATATATGGTGATGATTTAATGCTTCTCACTCCTATATTTTTACTGTTGTCTCAAATTACATGGATCCCACAACTTACAGTGGTGGCCAAAAATATTGGCACCCCTGCAATTCTGTCAGATAATACTCAGTTTCTTCCTGAAAATGATTGCAATCACAAATTCTTTGGTATTAATATATTCATTTATTTTGCTTGCAATGAGAAAACACAAAACAGAATGAGACAAAAATCAAATCATTGATCATTTCACCCAAAACTTCAAAAATGGTCTGGACAAAAGTATAGGCACCCTCAGCCTAATACTTGGTAGCACAGCCTTTAGCCAAAATAACTGCGAACAACCGCTTCCGGTAACCATCAATGAGTTTCTTACAATATTCTACTGGAATTTTAGACCATTCTTCTTTGGCAAACTGCTCCAGGTCCCTGAGATTTGAAGGGTGCCTTCTCCAAACTGCCATTTTGAGATCTCTCCACAGGTGTTGTATGGGATTCAGGTCTGGACTCATTGCTGGCCACTCATTGCTGAAGTCTCCAGTGCTTTCTCTCAAACCATTTTCTAGTGCTTTTTGAAGTATGTTTTGGGTCATTGTCCTGCTGGAAGACCCATGACCTCTGAGGGACCCAGCTTTCTCACACTGGGCCCTACATTATGCTGCTATATTTGTTGGTAGTCTTCAGACTTCATAATGCCATGCACACGGTCAAGCAGTCCAGTGCCAGAGGCAGCAAAGCAAGCCCAAAACATCAGGGAACCTCCGCCATGTTTGACTGTAGGGCCCGTGTTCTTTTCTTTGAATAGCTCTTTTTTCTTCCTGTAAACTCTATGTCAATGCCTTTTCCCAAAAAACTCTACTTTTATCTCATCTGACCAGAGAACATTCTTCCAAAACGTTTAAGGCTTTCTCAGGTAAGTTTGGGCAAACTCCAGCTTGGCTTTTTTATGTCTCGGGGTAAGAAGTGGGGTCTTCCTGGGTATCCTACCATACAGTCCCTTTTCATTCAGACGTCGACGGATAGTACGGGTTGACACTGTTGTACCCTTGGACTGCAGGGCATCTTGAACTTGTTTGGATGTTAGTCGAGGTTCTTTATCCACCATCCGCACAATCTTGCGTTGAAATCTCTCATCAATTTTTCTTTTCCGTCCACATCTAGGGAGGTTAGCCAAAGTGCCATGGGCTTTAAACTTCTTGATGACATTGCGAACGGTAGACACAGGAACATTCAGGTCTTTGGAGATGGACTTGTAGCCTTGAGATTGAAGTCCTCAGACAGTTCTTTGGTCTTCTTTCTTTTCTCCATGCTCAATGTGGTACACACAAGGACACAGGACAGGGGTTGAGTCAACTTTAATCCATGTCAACTGGCTGCAAGTGTAATTTAGTTATTGCCAACACCTGTTAGGTTCCACTGGTAATTTACAGGTGCTGTTAATTACACAAATTAGAGAAGCATCACATGATTTTTCAAACAGTGCCAATACTTTTGTCCACCCCCTTTTTTATGTTTGGTGTGGAATTATATCCAATTTGGCTTTATGACAATTCTTTTTGTGGTTTTTCCATTGAAGACAAATTAAATGAAGATAATAATACCAAAGAATTTGTGATTACAATCATTTTCAGGAAGAAACTGAGTATTATCTGACAGAATTGCAGGGGTGCCAATACTTTTGGCCACCACTGTATCAACGATGTGGACTTACACAAGTTATTGCACCTAAAATTTCTAAGCGTTGTAGATACAGCAATAATGTTATTTAAAATATATTGCATATTTGAAATCGGTAGGGGACTGCAACTTTTTATTTGTCTGACAAGAATTTTCTATAACTTAGTCCTTCATGTTGGTTCTAATTGTGAAATAATATAGGTCACTATATTTACTATTTTACCATAGGCAAACTTAAACTGTACCACGTTAGCTGGTGAAACATGTCGGGGAGGTCAGGCATGACGTTTTAAATTGTGATTTCTCACCTCTGTCTACAAGTGAGACCCTCTGCAGAGGGTGTCAAAAGGGAGCCTTATTTGTCCTGTGTCCATTAGATTAGGGATGATTGCCCAAGTAGGAGGCTTGGGATCCCACACTGGAGTTAATAATTTGCTGTATATATAAGGCTTTCCTGTGGGTAGGTGGGGTTCAACCAGACTTGATAATGGAAAAGGAGCTATTCCTTCTTCAGAAGTAGAAAGGGTTAAATGGTGAGGTTAGAAATCAGGTTTTTAAATAGTGTGTATAGAGTTAAGAGTTATACATAATAAAAAGTTACGTTTTAGTGTTTTATAGTAGATAGAGAACTGATAGAGTTTAAGTTTGCCTATGGCAAAATAGTAAATATAGTGATCAGAAGTCACTCTCTGTTCTCTTGTGAGATTCCCTTTTTTTGGAGACTATTTGATAATATAGGTCACTCTCAAGCTGTGGTTATGAAACTATTGCTTTAGTGGCTTTAGGGATTATTTGAGTAACTTTGAGTATTAAAACATGAAAGGGTTCACTTAAATGCTACTTTTTGGAAGTTATTTTTTATTGGATATGCTAATAGTTTCTGTATGTATGAACTTAAGGTCTTTTGTTTAGTATATTTAAGCTACTGCTACTTAAAATTAAAAACAAAATCATTTTACCCTTGCTTCTCAATGCTGTTCCAGCAATGGGTGTTACTGGGGGTCTTCTATCTACAGCTGGCTGCTGCGGTCAACTTGTAGCCAGTACAGCCACTGATTGGCTGCAATGGTTATGTGTCATTGCCTGACATCAGCACTTGAAGTAATTCACTTCCAAATGGTGACATCAGACCATGGCATAAGATCGGCGCAGCCAATGAATGGACACAGAAGTCTAAGGAGACACCGCCAATAGTGCCAGTTCTGGAAAGGCAAGGAGTGGCATGGTGAGCTTATTTTCTTATTTTATTGGAGCAGAAGGTTTTTAAATTTGTTAAATAAATTTAAAAAAGACTTATAGAACCCCTTTAAATAAGTTACATTAATGTCCACATTATAGTATAACAAGTAAAATCGGTATTAAAACGTTTTTTGGTATTTACTTAGGTTTCCATTATTGCTCTATGAATCAAATTGAAATTAAATTATGTAATATCTTGTGTTATATTTTTACTTTTTTCCCAGGATACATGATACTGTTGGTGCTGTAGCAATTGATTCAAATGGCAATGTATCCTCTGCTACATCAACTGGTGGGATAACATATAAAATGGTTGGACGAGTTGGTGACAGCCCCATTGTAGGTATGTTATAAAACCATCTATCAGATACATGAATTTTATTCCCAATATAAGGGAAGATGTTAACTGTCCAGTATATGTACATTAACATAGATTGGCTAGAGAACTGAAAAAAGGCAAACAATTTATAGTAAATTACATAATTATTATCTATGACTTGTCATCATTTGAATTTGTTAACGTTTTCGTTTTACCTTTTTGTCATTGCGATTGTATCTAGTAAATTTAATATTCCCTGTTTTAAATTAAGCTCTATAAAGTGTCCATATCTGTGCCCATTGTATCACCCTTTGTGTTTTACTCTGGGGACAGTACATGGTGCTTGCCCTATGCAAATTAGCATTAGAGATCGCTCAGCCATCAGAATTACTGCAATTAAATTTTTGCTCCTTACACTTACCAAATACAGTTCAAACCAGAAGTTTATATACACCATATAAAAAGACTCATATGCATGTTTTTTTCACTATCTGATTATGATTACCAAAATTATTTACATTTGCCAAATGCCAGAATAATGAAAGAGATCATTTTATAAGGCATTTTTATTACTTTCTGCAAAGACATTAGTTTACATACATTTCATTAGTATTTGGTAGCATTGCCCTTAAACTGTATGACTTGGGTCAAACGATTTCGATATCCTTACACAAGCTTCTCACAATAGTTGGTAGAAATTTTGGCCCATTTCTCCTGACAGAACTGGTGTAACTTAGCCATGTTTGTAGGTTGCCTTGCTCACACCTGCCTTTTCAGCTTTGCCTATACATTTTCAATAGGCTTAAGATCAGTGCTTTGTGATGGCCACTCCAAAACATTGATTTGGTTATCCTTAAGCCACTTTGTAACCCGTTTGGCGGTATGCTTCAGGTCATTGTCCATTTGGAAGACCCATGTCCACCCAAGCTTTAACTTCCTGGCTGATGTCTTGAGAAGTTGCTTCAGTATTGCCACATAATCTTCTTTTCTCATGATTCCATCTATTTTGTGAAGTGCATCAGTCCTTCCTGCAACAAAACAACCCCACAAGATAATGCTGCCACCTCCATGTTTCACAGATGGGATGGTGTTATTAGGCTTCCAAGCTTCTCCCTTTTTCCTCCAAACGTAACGATGGTCATTATGTCCAAACAGTTGAATTTTAGTTTCGACAGACCACAGGACATGTCTCCAAAAATGTAGGTCTTTGTTCCTGTGTGCATTTGCTAACATTAATCTGTCTTTTATACATTTCTTTTGGAGTAATGGCCTCTTCCTGGAAGAGTGGCCTTTCAGTCCATGTTAATAGAGTACTTGTTTCATTGTGGATAATGACACAATCTTACCAGCTTCCGCCAGCATCTTCACAAGGTCTTTTGCTTTTGTTCTTGGGTTGATATGCACAAGCCGAACCAAAGCACATTCATCTCTGAGACACAGAACCCGTCTCCTTCCTGAGTGGTATGATGGCTGGACATTCCCATCTTGTTTGTAATTGCATATAATTGTTTGTACAGATGAATGAGGCACCTTCAATTGCACCCAAGGATTATCCAGACTTGTGCAAGTCCACAATTCTCTTCTTGATATCTTGGCTAATTTCTTTAGACTTTCACATGATGTTACACACAGAAGCAGTGTGTTTCTGATGTGCAATTAAAATACATTAACAGATGTGTCTCTAGTTAACTCAAATGTTGCCAACAAACCTTCCAAGAAGCTTCCAGAAGTTTCCAAAGACATGACATCATCATATGGGCTGTCCTAAATTGTTTAAAGGCATAGTAATCCTAGTGTATGTGAACTTTTGACTTTGCAGAAAATGATAGAAATGCCTAAAAATTTTCTCTCTCATTATTTTGGCATTTGTCAAATATAAATAATTTTGGTAATCCTAATTGAACTAAACAGGTAAGGTTTATTCTGGTTTCCTGTCAGATAGTGAGAAAAACATGCATATGTGTTTTTTTACATAGTGTATCTAAACTTCTGGTTTCAACTGAATATTTCACTTTACATCTGGAGCAATAATGACCAAGGCATTTTAAAATATCATTTTATGACAAAAAATATCTCTTTGAAGAAAATAATTATTTTAACAGTACAATTGAGTGAATTGTGTTAAAATGTGAATTACTTTGCACTTTTACAAATTACTAATTATAGGTGAAGATTACTACATGATGTACTAGTATTAAATTCTTCATTGCATAAGGTGATTAAAAAAAGTAACAAATATTTACAATAATGACCACAGCAGGTCTTAATTAATGTTCATTTTGTAACAGGGAGAATGCTCATTCATGTTATAGACTTAATTGTTTAATATATAAATTATGCCTTAAGCAAGTGTAATCACTGTATAGGGAAATGCCTGATGAGTCTGCTACTAAGGTTTTCTGGAAATGGGAATCTTGTATAGTTGTAAATACTAAAGCTGCAAGCTAGACAAGACAATAAGCGTTCTATGAGCTCAGTGAAATTGTGAAAGAGACAAAGACACTTTGGATAAACTATGCATTAATATGAATTATTTAGTGCACATTATTAAAATCCCAACATAGTAATGTCTTTTTAGATTACCAATAGAGCTTCGCAGTGCACAATATTGCTGGAGTGCATTGTAAATGACTTGCCCTGTACACTTTCTACACTTTCCCTTATAGTGGACAATAATGGTTTTACAGTCATTGTTTGGACAGAGACCACAACATCAATTCTTCAAAAATTGTTATTCCAAATTAGTTCTGCAGCATTTAACTTCCATCCATATGACTACTGCAATACAAGTGAATTCACACAGCTGGATTTTTGCAAAAAGAACTAATTCTTCTAAAAACTAAATTTACTCTGCTAAATAATTTTCAGATTATCCTAACAATGTGAAACAATAAAGAAAAAGGTGACCTTTGACAGTGCCCTTCTTGGGTGAATAATTAGGGTGACATGTCCCAACACGCCTACGCCAGTGTTTTGGTCTATTTTGCGCAGAAACCCCTTTTGACATCATATTCTTGTTGTAAATGATCTGTCGTAACCCAAAACTAGGCGCATTATACGCTGGGCATGAAACTTTGTAATGCGCCCAAATATAGTGCGCTGTGCGCCCCATCGCTCACTCAAGGCTCGTTACATATGTTATGTGCCTCCATCGGGCAATGCGCCTTGATAGGTGCATTACATTTCTACCAATGATATGCTATACACTGCGAGTTGCGCAATGCGCCTTTTTTGACGCGTTTCACCTTTTTAGGCGCAATGTGCCTTTTAAGGCGCATTAAGTTTTCTATACAAGGTATATGTGACGGCAGATTTTTGAAAGAATCAGACTTTCTGGCGCACTTTACACTGATTTAATGCGCCTAAAACTGGCGTGGAAATGCCACTTTTCTGACATCTCACCCTTAGATTGTTCCAAACATTGAGTACACAACATGTGGGAAGGTGTTCCTGTAAATGGGGGTACCCATAAGTCCAGGAAATTGTGTGGGCTCACAAGCAGAGCCCACGCAATCGGCACATGGAACCAGCTGTACATTACTTAGGTCGCGGCTGTTTAACTCCTTAAATGCTGCAGTCAGTTGAGACCGTGGCAGCTAAAGGAGAGAAAGAGGGAAGGAGCTCCCTCTCCATTAGCACCTGGCTGTACAATCGTGAGGTTCCGATGGCTTCATTAAAAACCCGGAGGCCTAACAAAGCTTAACCGCCCTTTTTCCATTACAAATGCCAATCACCCCAAAAAAGTTCAAAAATAAAAAAGTATGCATATTTTGTATCCTCGCATGTGCAATGACCTGGCTTAAAAATCCATCATGTTAAACCTGCACAATGAACACTGTAAAAAAACAAAACAAAAACCAATGACAGAATTGCCATTTTTGTTGATCTCTCAGCACATAAAATATAATAAAAGGCAATCTAAAAGTCATGTGTCCCCCAAAATGGTATCAATGAAAACATCAACTTATTCTGCAAAAAACACGATACTACATAGCTCCAAACACAGAAAAATAAAAAATTTATGGCTCTTAAATAGTGGTGAGCGATTGCGTCAACTATCATCATTGGATCAATAGTCGATATCGTCAATTATCATGCCGATATCCGATATCTGAAAATAGATAATCGCCGATTACCATTAAAGTCTATGGGAGAGGAACAACACCTTCATTCTTACACCCAAACAGGGGAGGAGAAGCTGGAATTAACATCCATTAACAGTAAAATGGATATGTGATACATCTTAGGCAAGACAATTAGGCAACAAGAGTCACAGAAAAAAAAACTGACAGACTATTAACTATCCCTGTCCTGTACCACAGCATGACCCTTAAACCTTCATGACCCACAAATTAAAAAGTGACAGAAGGCAATATTACTTGAACAACCATTTTAGTTGAACTGCACATTGACTATCCCTGTCCTGAACCGCAGCATGAGCCTTAAATCTACATGACCCACAGATTAAAAAGCGCCGGAAAAAGGAGTCTTTCAACCAGCATTTTAGTTCAACTGGATATTGACTATACCTGTCCTGGACCGCAGTATGACTATTAAACCTGTCTGACCCGTAGATTAAAAAGTGCCGGAAAAAGGAGTTTTTAACCACCATTTTAGTTGAACTGGACATTGACTATGCCTATCCTGGACCACAGCATGACCCTTATACCTGTCTGAACCACGGATTAAAAAGTGCCTAAAAGAGACAATGCCGACATTCAGGCTTTTGGTTTTGGGATGGTTTGGTTTAAAGTGTTTCTTCTGCTCCCAAACCTGGAAGACAGAAGGCTGGCTGCTAGACTGGCCGCTGTACGGCATGCAGGTCGTCAAACTGGTGCAAGGAGAAGGGATAGGATGGGTCTCTCGTGGTGCTGGTGGTACTCGGGCGACGGTGGAGGCTGAAGCGGAGGCTGATCCTTGATCATGACTCTGAGAGACATGGGCAGCTGAGGAACGCTTGGTGGTGGCGGAGGAGGAGGAGGCGGAGACAGAGGGTGTGACAGTGGTTGGAAGCCCAGCATCGGTGTGGCCTTTTTTGGCCAAGTGTTCCCTCTATTTCAACTCATGCATTTGCTGTGTGTGACTAGACATGTTGGTGGTGGTTAAACACCTAAGATTCTTGCCTTTACTGATGTGTTTACAGCAAAGGCGGCATATGACACCGCTGGGTGAATCAGAGGCTTGCTCGAAAAAGGCCCAGGCTTGAGAGGTCCTGGACCTTTTCGACGGCGATAAGTGAGGAGCGGTGTTTCCGCTGATCGTGGCTGGCGGAATAATCTCAGCGGACTTGTGCGACCGCCCTCTCCCTTTTTGAGGCGGGAGCCATACTGACACTACCCCATCGTCTTCCTCCTCGTCCAGTGATGAAGCGCTCGCAAGCAAATTCTGCTGAAAAGACCACGTTGGATCCGCAATGTCGTCATCATCATCATCAACACAGGTGACTTCCTCGTCCTGACATTCTGCATCCTGGAGCTGCGGGCTACAAGCAACAGGCACTGCAAGGCGTTGCCGACCACCCGGGATTTTTGCCGATTGACCGGCTTCCTTCTCCTCCTCTGATGGCATCAGCGATTGGGCGTCAGAGCAGACAAAATCATCCTCTTTGGCCTCTTGATCTTTTGAAATGCCTTCTGACCCCAACCGCATTTTGTCATCAAAGAGGTCTTCAGAAAATGGATTATCCACAGTGGTGGGTACACGAGTTGACATTTGGGCTGCCTTCGCTTCATGTTGGACGGATGCTGACGATGCTGATGACGACATTTGTGGCCGTGACTGGGAGGACGAGGAGGTAAGACTGCTGGATGCAGGTTGCATTAACCACTGAAGAACAGATTGGCGACGCTGTTCGTTACTGAGATTCACAGGGCCCTGACCCAGCGATGACAGGCCTGACGGTCCTGCAACCGACGATCCGCTGGCTTGCGTGTTGTCGCCAGCACTGGAAGGAGCACCTTCTCTTGTACCTCTACCTCCATGTCCTACACCCCTCTTTGCTTGCTTACCACCTGCATTTCGCTCCATGTTCAGAAAGATAAAAATTTAAAAAGGTATGGAAGAGTTTTTGACAGTCTCTTATTGAAAGACGGCAAATCACAGCTATTCTTAAATCCCTCTAATTTCCTACAGCCAACTACAGAAACTGAATTGTTTCTAGAGAATACCTGTGAAATGCAGTCTGGTGGAAGAACCATAAAACAACAGTGTTCTTCCTTCAGTCCCAGGGATTTAAAACTGCCCAGTAGGACTAGGACTTGATAGTTTTCAACAAACAAACTATAATACAAGTGCGCTATCTGCGCAATAAAACTATTCCGAAGTTACACGGATGAGAAATTGCATTTTTTTGCAGTAATGACAAACGAGAACAGTTACTAGAAAATTTTTCTATCAAAATTGTCGTACAACGTGGCTATTTGAAAAAAACTAGGGCCGCACCACGTGCAATACAGCTATTAAAAGTTATACGGATAAAAAAATATGGTTTTTGCACCAATGAAATACACCAACAGTAACTACAAAATTTCTGTATCCAAATTTAAGTACAAGGTGGCTATTTGAAAAAAACTGGGGCGAACCAAAGTGCAATACAGCTATTTAAAAGTTATACGGATAAGAAAAGGTGGGTTTTGCACCAATGAAATACACCAACAGTAACTACAAAATTTCTGTATCCAAATTTAAGTATCAGGTGGCTCTTTGAACAAAACTGGGCTGCACCAAAGTGAAATACAGCTATTTAAAAGTTATACGGATAATAAAAGGTGGGTTTTGCACCAATGAAATACAACAGCAGTTACCACAAAATTTCTGTATTCAAATTTAAGTACAAGGTGGCTCTTTGAACAAAACTGGGCCGCACCAAAGTGAAATACAGCTATTTAAAAGTTATACGGATAATAAAAGGTGGGTTTTGCACCTATGAAATACACCTGCAGTTACTAGCAAATTTCTGTATCCTAATATAAGTACAAGATGGGTCTTTGAACAAAACTGGGCTGCGCCAAAGTGAAAAACACCTATTTAAAAGTTATACGGATAATAAAAGGTGGGTTTTGCACCTATGAAATACACCTGCAGTTATTAGCATATTTCTGTATCCTAATATAAGTACAAGGTGGGTCAAAATGTTTACAACACCACTGGATATATTCCTAAATGGGTGTAGTTTCCAAAGTGAGGTTTCTTTTAGGAGTGTTATTATTAAGTTTTAGCACTTTAGGGTGTCCACAAGCTTGATGTTGCTTAAAAAAAATCCTAATGAAAATGAGACCCCAAAGTTCAGTAGGTGCTTCTCCTATTCTGAGGCTTGTGGTTGAGTTATATAGAGCAGTAGGGACATCTCTACAAATGAGAGAATTGGGAGAATCAATATTCAGTTCTAATTTCCGGTTAACATTCACTGTTTTCCAGTAACTAATGGATAAAACTTAAAAAACTGGATAAAAGGTTAAATTTTGAAATGTCACCTCCACTTTAACTTTAATTCCGGTGAAACACATGGAGGGTTAATAAACTTCCTAAATTCTGTTTTGAATATTTTATTCAGTGCAGTTTCTTAAATGCAGTCATTTATGGAAGTGTATAATACGCAGGCCACTCAAAGCCAAACAGAACTGGACTGCTCACTAAAAATATCTGTGTTGCAATTTTTTTTGAGAATGTATAAAAATTGAAATACTAATTTAGTGAGCTTCTAGAATAACCTAAAAAAATAAAAAGACATTTAATGATGTTAGTGATACCACACAAAACAGTTTATAACTGTTTGTCTTACATGCAGGAAGGGAAACATCTCTCCTTAAGAGAGGAGCACGAATGAATGGCGTTTGTAGAGATTTGTTTTGCCTTTTCGCACTCTCGATGATTGATATCACAAGGCATTATGGGATAAGGGGAGAAGCACAGCGCCCCTCTGTTTGGATGTTACAAAAAAAAAAAAAAATAAATTTCCCTCAATTTTGCTTTTGACCTACTACGGATCTCTGAGAAAGCAAAAAGGATTTTAGCCAAGCCAGTTTCTTCATTGTGACAATGGTTTCGGGATTTTTGGTTCTTATAAGTGCAGAGCTGAAGCGCTACTAGCTGGCTGTGTCAGAGGCATCAGGCGGCTCAGGAAGGGAAACATTCTCCTTAAGGAGAGCACCGAACTCGTACGGTGTGTAGAAATTTGTTTGCTTTTCGCATCTCGAAGCATTGCATATACCAAGGCATTTATGGGAAAAGGCCTGAGAAGCCCACATGGCTCTGTTGGACTGTAAACAATCTTAATTTGATATTTGACCTACTGTCTTGAGAAAGACAAAAAGGATTTGTAGCCAAGCCCAGTATCTCTCATCTGCAGAAAACGCTGTTCGGGATTTTTGTCCCTCATCAAGTGCTAGAGCAGAAGCAATACTAGCTGCTGTTGTCAGAGGCATCAGGTGGGCTCAGGAAGGGAAAGTCTCTCTTAAGGTGAGCACCGAAACGTCGTTGTAGAGATTTGTTTTGCTTTTACACTCTAACGAGGCATCTGCTATCAAAGGATTTATGCGAAAAAAAGGCTGCAGAAGCCACAGCGCCTCTCGTTGGATGTAAACAAATCCTCATTTTCTTTTTACCTACTAGGTCTTGAGGAAGCAAAAAGGATTTTTAGCAATAGTCCAGTATCTCTCTATCTGCAGACAACGCTGTTTCGGGATTTTTGTCCTATGAGATGCAGAGCAGAGCGATACTAGCTGGCTGTGTGGGAGAGCAGGCGGTCAGGAAGGGGAACCAATCTCTCCTTAAGGAGAGCACCGAACGAACGGCGTGTAGAGATTTGTTTTGCCTTTTCGCATTCTACGAAGCATGCAGAAATTTTTGAACTTTGAAAATGGGAAATATTTCTTAATTTTCACGACATTGATATTTTTCACAAATAGAAAAGAATTGTGTGGACCAAAATTTATTACTAACTTTAAGCACAATGGGCCACATGTATGAAAAATGTCAAGGTCTATAATTCACTTTGTTGCCCACAGCAACCAATCAGAGCACCCCTATCATTAATGTAGTGCTCTGGAAAATGAAAAGGGCATTCTGATTTGTGGTTTTTGGGCAACCAAAAGTGATGAATTGTAGACCTAGACCAGTTTTATACATGTGGCCCAATGGTCACGAGCAAAAACATTCTTGAATACGATGGATAATAAAAGTATCAAAAGTTCATGCCAATAAAATGACATATCAGATTTCAAAAAAATGGGGCTTAAAAATGCTCAAACAGATGTATAAGTGTGCTGTATTCTTTAATTTTATGTATTTTTATTTTTTTTAATACATATATTTCTTGATGAACAACTGCTATAACTAGGTCATCACCAGCCAGAGAATTACATTTAGCATTAAGTATTGGTATAACGTAATCCTACTTTGTGTGTATTCATTTTATAAAGCAGAGCATAAGATATATAACAATGATTTTTATCCTTGTCTCCTTTTTCCAAGCAGCTTCAAAGGGGTGGTCCCATTTGGCTGTTTTCACTCACACTTTCTGTGCAAGTTGTGGGTGGTTCTACACTAGTAACTGAGATTTCAGCTCTGCTAGATCCTATTTCTAGCTGTGCCTGTTACAGGGACATAACTTATGGAGGAGTGATGGAAAACAAGGACATTGTCCAAGCAGGATGTCTGTATATAAATGTCAGCTGGCTGAACTGTATTTGTCATGAAAGGAAGCTACTAGTGAGAGAGAGAGAGAGAGAGAGAGAGAGAGAAATTTACATGTTTCCAAGACAAACTGTTAGTTGCTGAGTGATTCAGTTATCTTTGATGTAATTATAAATAAATGTGATCTCAAGACCTGACAGGATTGTAAAGGGCTGCTCCCAGGACAGTAGTAAAGAGAGGATAGATGGATAAAGTCAGAAGTGAGAAGAAGGCTTGTTTGTTGATAAGATAATTATTATTATTATATTATTTTAAGCGCCATTGATTCCAGGCGCTGTACATTCGAAAGGGGAGTTACATTAAAACCCGTACATACGTCAAACCGCGAGTACAGTAGCTAATGACAATTGGCACGATTGCGGGAGAGAGGACCCAACCCTCGAGGGCTTACAATTACAAGTGAGGGGGTAACGAGCAGGAGGTGAGGGGCAAGACAGGAGGTGAGGGGCAAGACAGGAGGTGAGGGGCAACAGGGATGACGGTACCAGCCTAGCCACTACTACAACAGAGAGAGAGAGAGATAGTTGGTAACTTAGGGAAGCTTGTGTACACAATCAGGAGATAGGAAGTGCTTTAACTCAGAAATGAAGTAAAATCAGAAAAGCAATGTATTTGGTAAAAGTCTTTATTTACCTTTGCCTACATCTTTAAAGCTAATCAATGAGATACCCAGGTCTCTTTTGAAAATATTATTATTGTTGTGTTCTGACCAGAGGTCCCTGGACTCCAAGATTCCAAGGAACTCTGGTAAGAAAAAACACTGGCATATGAAAAAGGGTTTTCCCAATGATAGAAACATTTTAAAAGTACCATGAGGAAAATTACAGTAATGGATTTTCTTGTATCAATTCCTTAGCTGGTGATTTGCAGTAACATTGTCTGGGTGTGTTCATTTGTATTTATAGTTTTCTTTTATTTATTTTTAATTTATTTGCTGTTCCAGCAGTCAGACTTTCCAAATTGTATTAGTATTGTAATTAGGTCCAATAATAAACAGATTTAAAACAAAAATAATAAATGTTCCTGTTATTCACTGTTATATGACTATCTCAAACTATTCCAGATTTCACATTAGCCACTTGAGCAGACACAATAAATTTCCTGTCTACAACCTAAATGTCAGATTTGTGGTATAGACTAGGATATGATGAGCAGAGTCATCTAAATATTTTTAGATCATAGGCTATGAATGATTGTTCTGTTGTACTGCTGGAGGCCTAGATAAAACAGAATAGCAAGATTATGCAATATACACACATAATCATTTGTATGTATAACCAGGGGCGTTGCTAGGGTCTTAAAACATCCGGGGCTCGGGCCCTTTGTGTTTTTCCCGCCTCATTGTGAACTGCAGGATGTTTTTTTTTACAGAGAAAAACTTCTGTTCATGTCATAATTTTCTGCACATTCCACACACTGATCCCGTTCCATCTCCTCAGAAGCTCAATGTACAAGTAAAAAATCACAATGACAAATTTACCTTTTCCAGAACTTACTCACCTTCATATGACAATTCCCCTAAAACGTCACCAAATAAATCCCACCCGATACTTGGTTGCCAGCAAATCCTACCAGATAGTGATTGTGACTAAAAATAATCCTACAAAAACCAGACCCATAATTATTACTACATTGAGGCTCAAATAATCCTGCCACAGGACCTGACGAACAAGACGGACCCCCTCATGTGAAAACTACCAGCTGTACAAGGCCCTGATTAATTTATCCACCGCCATACTGGGGCCATATATCGTGGTAGATAACTAGTTGTTATGTAGATGCTCTGCAGGCTTAATATATGTGTCTTTACCATGCTGTTTACATTTTAGTAACTCACCACCCCGGAGACGTCTTTTTCTAGTTCAGCGGTCGTTCACGGTTCCCTTTGCTTCTCCATCCGGTTCACACCTTCATGCTGATTGCTCCTGTGCCAAATAATCGTCCCTGAGGATTTGGACACAAATATCTTAAGAATACTAAACATTTACTGCAACTCCTTATATTTTTTAGGGATATAGCAGTTCCCCTCAGTTTAGGATTATATAGGGGCCCAATGAAGCAAGTATATGGTGCATCAAGCAGGTATATTGGGGCCACTAGGCAAGGTTTAATTGGGGGCCACAGGCAGGATATATGGGGGCAACATGGCAGTATATTGGGGGGCACTGAGGCAGTATATTGGGGCACTTGACAGGCAGCTATATAGGCAGCCTTGAGGCAGGTATTTAAGAGATCTGAGGGCAGGTATTATTGAGGCGCTGCTGAGGCGTAGTTATTAGGAGGCCACAGGCAGGGTATAGGGGGCCATCAAAGGCAGTTTATGGGGCACAGTGCAAGGATATATTGCGGTCTATGGAGCGCAGTATTTGGGATGGCTACTGACGGCTGTTATAGGGGACCACAGGCTAGGTATATGGAGCCAAGGCAAGTATATAGGTGGGCCTACTGGCAGTATGTTGGGGCAACTCAGGCGGTTGTTAGGGTATTTGAGACGGCAGTATATTGAGGGCACTTGAGGCAGTATATGGGGGCCTACAAGACAGGTATTTAAGGGCACTGAGGCAGTATATGGGGGCAATGATGGCAGGTATATGGGGGCCACACGCGCAGGTATATGGGGGCACAGGCAGGTTTGCATTATGCGGTGGCACAAGGGAAGGCTTTTATTATAGGTGGCAACAGGCATGGTATATAAGGGCCACAAGGCCCATCATATAGGGGGCCACAAGGCAGGGATATGGGGGCACAGGACAGTAAATGGTGTGAGGAAGGCACAGGGCAAGTATATGGAGCGGCACAGGCAAGTTAATATTGGGGGCAACAAGGCAGGTTTTAACAAAGGGCCAGGCAAGCATAATAGGGGGAAATGGCCAGGTAATTATAGGGGCCACAGGCAAGTATTTAGGGGGCCACCTTCAGACAGGGACTACTGGGGGCCAACAGGCAGCAATTCTGGGGCGTCTCAGGCAAGGGATAGGAGTCAGGCCAACAGGCAGCATACATCGAGGGGGTCACAGGCAGGGATCATACGGGGGCCATCAGTCAGGCCATTTTATAGGGGCATCTGGCCAAGTTTTTAAGATGGCAATGTAGGCAGGCTATATAGCAAAGTGTGTTTTTTGTTACTCTATGGTTGTTACGCTATAGGTACTCCCGGCCGTGTCATCCTTTGGCGCCCCTCAGTACTCTTCAGCAACCGCGTTCCTCCAGCAGCTCTCGCGCACACCAGGCCTATGAGCCTGCCACTGTGCGCCTACTCACACAACTTGAGGACTGGCAGATAGTCGCGATGACTTGATGTCTTTCGCGACGCTGCCAGCTGAGGCAGCACTGGGTGCGCAGGCGGAGTCCTCTGGTCTTATAACGCAACACGTGTTGTGGACCCGGCACCCGGAAGCTCGCAATGTGTAGGGACCTGCGGATGTACAGACAACTCGTCTTTGCAAGGTGGGCAAGGGTAAGAGATACAAATCATTGCCAGCTCCGCTCTATGGCCCAGCAGAAGCCTCACGCTAGTGACTAGTGCGTTCCACGCGGACAACGAACATGCAGATTGAAGAGCACAAGGCGGTGCTCCAGGCCAGCGCAGAGGACCTAGGAGGCCCGGTGGGTCTCGGATGCACATGGGGGTTGTATTCGGGGCATAACCGTAGTCCACCGCAATTACGAAACAGCATAAAAAAACATAGCGGACACGCACCACATGTGTATATCACTGAGTCGTGTCTTTGGATTTCGTGGGGGGAGGTATCGGCAGAGATAGGGTCCCGTATTGTTATACAGGTTGGGGGAGTGGGTTCATAGGAGGTAGTTTGGGGCTGGCGGGGGGGTTACGGTGTTTACTTGCAATGGATTTTTAGGACGTGGTCGCCTGTTAGGGCCAGCTAAAAAAACAATTCTATAAAAAATTAACTTAAATGGACTGTTGGGACGTGCCGGGACGGATTATTACAACCTTGAGGTAGAGCGTGTCAGTGCGGGTGCGGATCTATAAGAAGTATCGTGCCCCGAATTTCTTGATATGTGGTATATGTGTGACATACCTTATTCCTACAAATGGCTTTAACCAAAGAGTGTTTGAGCAGATTAACGCTTTGAGCCATCGAATCGGTTACGAAAATGGGATCGAGTATTAGTCGTCCATCCAATGATACATATAGTCAGTTAGCTGATTGGTGCGATTATGAGCGATGTAAGCAGTTTTAGTAGATGGGCGGGGATGTAGAATTCTTACCACCATATTAAAATTTTACACCCAAATAACGTGGGACTATCTTCTAGGTTCAACTAAGTAAGAAGCATGGAAGACTTTAAAATCCAAAACAACTAATCCAAAGTGGTAATAATCTTGTACTCCATCAGACTATTGTAGAAACAAATAAGTAATGCATCAACACCCATCTGTAAATTCAATAATATATAGTAGCCAGTACGAACATCCGCTCTATCTCTCTCTTACCACACCAAACCTGCTTGTAAATAATAAAGGTCTATATCAAACCCACATATTTGAAGTTTCACTGGACATAGATCTCTTTCATCCCATTCTTCACCCTGCGGGAATCGAGCTTGATGATGCCCGCATTAATTAACCTGATGACACCTACAGATATGTGATTGAATTATAATGTGCCAGAAGAATAATAAAAGAAAAGGAAAAAAGGTGAAGATAACTTTTCAATCCATACTACAAATTTTATTATTCATTGATTTCCAATGTGGTCTATTAGTTAGCATAAATCACACTTGCTTCATTCTTGTGTGGCTCAACTTGCAGAACCTTTTCAAACTTACATCGTCTTAATGGAATAATTCTGAGCACCTTCTAATCTATGCGTCATATTTTGTGACTCAATCCTTCCGAACATTGCTATTTCAAAGATAAATTTGCCGCCCGAGAACAAAATCATAGTTCTCTTTCAATCGCTTCACTCATTTTATAAGTTTTGCCACCCCAATAATACCCCAGCCACATTTTTTTCTTACCTTACAGTGGTTTCTCTCACTCTATGGTCCCCCACAGAAATGTTCAAAATTTAGTGTCACATTCGGATAACTTGTTATCAAATGTATTTAACTATAATTATAGTTTTTTCATAATTGTTGAGGGTCTCGTAGAGACAATTTACACTCGCACATTTTCGTCTACATGCTTGCGTTGTATAACTTATAAACTCGGGTACAGTTGACTTTATTCTATCCTGGTACTAATGTCTAAACACGACAACTGTTACTAACTAACTCTTCAATTGGACCCATTAAACCTGTCTGACCCACGATTAATACAGTTTTACTTGTCTTAGGGGCAGAAGAAAAGGGAATCAAGTCTTTCTAACCACCATTTTAGTCTGTATAAAATGGTCAACATTGGGACTCTATACCTGTATGTGACCAGCAGTTATTAATATAATAATGACCACATTTAAACAATGGTTCTGAACCCTGCCCAAAATATAATTAAAAAGTGCCAAATTAAGGACGGTGAAACATAAACAAAGGACTATTTGCTAAATACTTGTGTCATTATTGAAAACACACCATATTTTTGTATTGTAACACCACTTGGACATTTAAACCTAGATCTGTCTACATCGGTACCGCAGATATCGGATTACACCTAATATTCATAACAACCTAGGGTCTCTGATACTCTAAAAGCAATTTAATACGATAACAACTAAGGTCGCCGGAAATTAATAGGATAGTACTAATTTTCCAACCTAAAGATTGTTAGTTTCACTGGAACTTTTTTTTATACATGTCCACATGTTCTAATGGGTTATCTTTATTATAGCGCTAATGTCTCCAGCCCCATCTCCGTCAGGAATCCCATATTGAGCTTCACTTGGTTATTTATATTTGGAAATAAACTGTATAGTTTGTTAACGCTCCTGTTTCCACCCAAGTGTGACCCTTTTTCTGGGCAATTTGTCCGTTTTCTACATTTTTATTGTATCAACATGTATGCTGGTATGGAAATATAGGAAATCAATATCTTGGTCTTATGCTGTATTATTGTTTGATTCTTCTGTTCCTATGCTTTAGCTAACCACGATCTACTATCTCACTCCTCATTTGTCCTTAACGGTGAAGATTATAGCCTTCTCATATTCTAACCTTCAATGTAAAAGTATTTTCGCAACCTTCAGTCGTACCTCCCTTTTCGTAAATATTCAGAGGTATCTATTTTTTTACCAAGCATATTTTGTGACTCTTGCGAATGTTTTTTTAGTTCGCTTTTTATGTTTAATTATTCTAAAACTAGAAAACAACAAGTTGTTTAATAATATAGATGGTATTTATACATAATCTACCATACCATGTGTCTGATGTTTTCTCTTTTATATGTCATAATTGGTATCTATGGGGGTTTGTTCTCATATACTAAGCGGTATACACCATAAGGGACCATTGCGAGCTAATGTTAAATGATCTTGTCTAAATAAAACAAGGTCATTTTGCAATATTGTGATCCTATTTACTGTGCCCTTCTCATATAGCCTAATTTCTAAACAGTTTGACTTAGATACTAGTTGCAGCTCAATCTCTTCTTGAGCCTACTATTGGACAAAACAAACTTTTGTTGATTAAGAAACAAATGTCTTTTTGTGTAACAACCTTTTTTTTGCATATTAATTAGACCTGTAGTATAGTCTCGCTATTATAAATAGCACAAAAATGACACACCACAAAAATAATTCAATAAGCTTTATACTTATTTTATGACATCATATGTTGAGCGTATACTTTTGGCCAGATTAGTTGAATGAAAAATTCATTATGTCCTTTATTGTAACGTAGAGAAACCACAATACAATTTTTTTATAAATTTTAAGGACCCCCCCCCTGCCCCCACCCCCGTCCCCCCCCCCCCCCCGTCCTTTAAAAGTATTGCTGAATTTTCAAAGCAAAAAATCGCCACCCAAAAAATTCAAGACAATGACCCTTGTGTATGCGGTGATAGTGGGGCGTTTGGGTTTGGTGATTGGGGAGTTGGGTGATGTAACATAGTTTGTGGATTGTATTGTCGGGTGCTCACTGACAAAATGATGCTGATTAGAGTGTGAGACAGGTGATATAGCTGTGGTCGTTGTTTTTCGTCGATGATGATAGAATCCTCGCTAAGCGGGGAGCATGACCCCCCTGAGCCCAGAGGGCATTTGGACAATTGTTGAAAGAACAAAATCGCCCCCCAGGGTTTTAGCAACAACATTTTTTTTATAAATGGACCTGTAGTATAGCTGCATTCACAAGCAAAATGCCCCCAAAAATTCACAGCATGACCCCTGAGCCACTTTCTACAATTCTGAAGAACAATATGTCTGTAGTGAAGATAACACATTTTTTTTATAATCGGGACCTGTAGTATTGCTGCATTTGCAAAGCGCATGGACCCAAAATTTAAAAATGACTTCTCAGCCACTGTTAAAAATTGGTGAGGGAGAATTGCCACTTAAAGCCACATTTCTGTTTCCAAGGACCTTGATTTATTGTGTATCTCAAGCTACATGACCCAAAAAATTATTTATTAAATATGACTTCTCAGCCACTGTTAAAAATTGTGAGGAGGGAAATGCATTAACGCCACATTTCTGTTCCAAATGGACCTTAATTTAGCTGTATCTCACAGCAAACATGACCTCAAAAACCATTTTAATGCGAAAACTTCTAAAGATAATGTGAGTAGA
Source organism: Phyllomedusa bahiana (assembly GCA_025379985.1). Classification (NCBI taxonomy): domain Eukaryota; kingdom Metazoa; phylum Chordata; class Amphibia; order Anura; family Hylidae; genus Phyllomedusa; species Phyllomedusa bahiana. The sequence continues at coordinate 58,126 of JAODAL010006891.1, read as the reverse complement.
AATGGTATACGGTTGTAGTCATGAAACCTTGCTGTCTTTTACGATCTCAATGCAAAACCAGCAAAATGTACTTTTGGAAAAGGCATAAAAATGTGCAGTATGAAATGATCTTTTTAAAAAACATTTTTCAAGAGGACCATTTCTGTTTGAAGAGGAATGTGAAATATACCGGGCAACTAATCGGTGACCTCGGCAATGGGGCACAAACAACAATCAGAGATCCTGCCTGATTCATCTTGATGAGTAAACGAATCCACATTATCTGTGGAAGCCGATGCGTTTGTCTGTAATGACTCCTCAGCTGTGATGGAAGGTCCGCTCAGATTGACTGGCTGCTGGGCTGGACAACACCTCTATGACGTGGCCGAGCGAGCACGACCATTCGTTCCATTTTGGATACCCAGAAGTCTATTGGGTCGGAACACATACATAAACATCGGTGGTGGGAGACGCAATAGTCGTGCACCATGTCTTAAGCTCGGGGTTTTTTTTTTTTTCTCTGTGTGTTGGATGTAGTGCCCTGCATTGCATGCGTTGGTTGAGGTGGGTAAACAAGATTGCCAGGAGGTCACCCATTTGGCTTCTGCCACCTTGCATGTGCTGCTGCTGATGCTGCCGCTGCAGCTACTGGCGCTTATTCTGCTGTCACGTCGCTAATGTTGTTCACCGGACATTTGGAACGTGAAGCTGACAGCACAGATGTCTCCAGTTGATCAATCAGCTAATGGTCTCCATTTCTGCATTTCCTCTCTATTTGGGTGCGGTGGGAAGGAAAAGTGTGAGAGATTTTTTTTGTACCGGGGATCCTGGAGGTTTGGCAACCAGTAAAAATGTTGTTCATTTTGATGGCCTTTAATGCGAGGATCATTGTTGGAGGGATATGGAGCATCCAAGCTTTATGTGAGAGTTGGAGCCTTGATTTCCCAAGCCTTGGGTCGAGGGGCACTAGCATAACCTGATCTTCCTCATCTTCCATCTCTGCTCAAATTGCGCTAACCTCTTTCCAAGGCAGGGACGTCGGTAAACTCGGTGTCTAGATGACGCCTCCTCCTCGTGCTCCGGCACAGCTTCAACACAGCTTCTGACTTGCCTGAGATGATGCACCCTGGAGAAGATGATGCGCCAACTTGCACTAGCTCTGGACCGAACCACTGCCTAATGAAGGACGATGAAATTGTGAAAATGTCGGGCCATGCGGATTTGACGGAGGATAAAGGACTCCCGTGTCCGCATCTGTGGTCTGTCTCCTCCTCAGTCGCTGCGGACCTGTTGTGTTTCAGAGTGTCCACAATCGTCCAGAAACTCAGATCACCACAAATGCTCATCTGACAAGGGCATTGTCCGCACTGACATTTTGGTGGCTTCTTCAAAAATGGCAAGGATGGTGCGAGCTATGTCACCTCTCCCACTCTCGGTGGCTTCAACACCCCGAGGTCCTCACCGCTGCTTGTCAGGCCATGTGTCACTTGTATGCGTTATGGCATTGCGCTGCTGCACAATCGCTGGAGCTGTGGGAGGGTGAATCCAGCGTGTTGCCACAGTCAACAATGAGTCAGTCGACGGGGAGGCCGAGCTGCGATGCATCGCAGCCAGGCGGGGACGAAGAGGGTGGCGACGCGCGGAAGTTGCGAACTTAGATTTCAAGCCTTCCTCAGCAGGCAGGTCCAGACCCGGTAGCTCTTTAGAATATTCTGGACGACAAGGTTCATGACATGTGGGCAAGGGATGTGATCCAGCCCTACAGATCTTAAGGGGGGCCTAGCAGATTTCGCACGTTATCCGCACATACACCTTGCCTGGCACAAGGTTCTTGGCACCAGCCAGCGATTCGGTCTCGTTGCGGAGAGCCGTTCCACAGCTCCTGTCTGGGGCATGTGTGGACGGTCTCCAAGACAGATTATTTTCAATACACGGCCTGGTTTCTCTGGGCACGTGATGCCAACCTGAGGACTTGGGGGAAAGAACCCTGCACCATCCTGTGGTTTTGAAGAGCGTGCGCTGAGCCTGAGAGCCACCGTACCCCTAGGGACATCCACCACGCTCACCAGTGAGCTGTCACAGAGATATAGCGGCCTTGGCTGTGCTTACTAGTCCATGTGTCGGTGGTAGATGGACTTTTCCGGCCACCGATACCAGACAACGTGCTTGAAATTTTAGATGACAACGTGGCTGGGCCAGGGCAGGGAGCTTTTCTGGCAAGAAATGCCTGCTCGGCATCCTGGTATTCGGGGCATAGGCAAGGGCCATGTGTGGCGGAACCCATTTGTTCACCAGGCGGAAAGGCAACATTTTCAAGGCCAAAGACTGGCCATGCCGACATTCAGGCTTTTGGGCTTTGGGATGGTTTGGGTTAAAGTGTTTCTTCTGCTCCCAAAACTGGAAGACAGAAGGCGGGGCTGCTAGACTGGGCCACTGTACGGGTGAAGGTCGTTCAAAACTGCGGAAGGAGTGGAGTAGGTGGGTCTCTGGTGGTGCTGGTGGTACTCGGGGTGACGGTGGAGGCTGAAGCAGTGGCTGTCCCTGATCTATGACTCTGAGAGACTTGGGCAGCTAGGAACGCTTGGTGGGTTGGCGGAGGGGAGGAGGGAGGCGGATAGAGAGGGTGTGACAGTGGTTGGCCGGCGTCGGTCTGCCTTTTTTGGCCAAGTGTTGCCTCCATTTCACTCATGATTCGCTGCATGTGAATAGACATGTGGTGGTGGTTAACCACTCTAAAGGTTCTTGCTCTATTATGAGCTACGGCATAGGCGGCAATGACATTCGCTGGGTGAATCAGAGGCTTGCTCAAAGAAGGCCAGGCTTGAGAGGTCCTGGAACCTTTTGGACGGCGATAAGCGATGAGCGGGGTTTGCGCTGACCGTGGCTGGCGGAATCATATCAAGCAGACTCTGCGGACCGCCCTCTCCTTTTTTGAGGCGGAACGGTTTACTTGACACTACCCAATCGTGTTCTTCCTCCTCGTCCGGTGATGAAAGCGCTTCGCAAGCAAATTTGCTGAAAGACCACGTTGGTTCCGCAATGACGTCATCATCTTCATCAAAACAGGTGACTTCCTCGTCTGACATTCTGCATCCTGGAGCTGCGGGCTAAAGCACGAGGGACTGCAGGCGTTGGCGGGACCCGCCGGGATTTTTGCCCGATTGACCGGCTTCTTCTCCTCCTATGATGGCAATCAGTAAATAGGCGTAGAGCAGAGAATCATTCCTCTTTGGCCTCTTGATCTTTTTAACATGCCTTCTGAACCCCAAACCGCATTTTGTCCATCAAGAGGTCTTTCAGAAAAATGGATTATCCACAGGGGTGGGTACACGATTGACATTTGGCGCTGCTTCATGGTTGGACGGCTGCTTGGTGATGCTGATGACGACATTTGTGGCGTGACTGGAGAGGACGAGGGAGGTAAGACTGGTGGATGCAGGTTGCATTAACCACTGAAGGACAGATTGCGACGCTGTTCGTTACTGGATTCACAGGGCCATGACCCAGCGATGACAGGCTGACGGACCTGCAACTGACGATCAGACTGGCATGCGTGTTGTCACCAGCACTGGAGGAGCATCTTCTCTCGTACCGCATCCAGGTGTCCTAAAACCCCCCTCTTTGCTCGCCTTACAACATGAATTTTCGCTCCATGTTCAGAACAATATAAAAATTTGAGAAGGTATGGAAGAGTTTTGGAATAGTTCTTATTAAAAGATGGCAAAGAATCACAGCTATTCTCAAATCCCTCAAATCTAAACACAATTTCAGGGAATTCAAAAATAACTGCAAAGTAGATTATCAAACTAAGCTGGACTGCGCAAAGTGAAAAAAAAACACGTATTGAAATGTATTCGGATTTACATACAGGTATTTTTGGCACCTGATTCAAATCACATGTGGTGACTATAAAATTGCTGGATTCAGATTTAAGTGCAAGCTGCCTCAATGAACAAAGCTGTAGTGCGCCAAAGTTCAAAAAAACGTATATGTTATGTATTAGTAAAACTTACAAGGTATTTTTTGGCACCCTTTCAATTCACCTGTGGTGACTATAAAAATTTGCTGGATTCAAAATTTAAGTGCAAGGTGGTCTATCAACAAAATCTGGACTCGGGGGGGCAAAAGTGCAAAAACAAGTATTATCTGTTAATGTTTTCGTTATAATGAAAGATATTTTGGCTCCTTTCATATTCACCTGTGGTGACTATAAAAAATGCTGGATTCAGATTTAAGTGCAAGCTGCCTCAATGAACAAAAGCTGTTGTGCGCCAAAGTCATATAAACACGTATTTGTTATGTTTTCGTATAATACAAGATATTTTTGGCACCTTTCAATTAAACCCTGTGGTGATATAAAATTGCTGGATTCAGGTTTAAGTGCAGCTTGCTCAATGATACAAAGCTGTAGTGCGCCCAAAGGTAATAAAACAGTATATGTATGTATTCGTATAATGCTAGATATTTTTGGCACCTTTTATATTCACCTGTGGTGACTATAAAATGCTGGATTCAGATATTTAAGTGCAAGCTGACTCAATTGAACAATGTTGTTAGTGCGCCAAAGTCAAAAAAACACGTATTGGTATGTATTCATTAATACAAGATATTTTGGCACCTTTCAATTCACTGTGGTGACTATAAAAATTGCTGGATTCAATTTAAGTGCAAGGTGGAATATCAACACAGGTGGAATGGGTAAATTGAAAATGAACACCTATCTGAAATGTATTTACGGATAATAAAAGTGGGAGTTTGCACTAACAAAGAGTCCTGCAGTTACTAGAAAAGATGTGTATCCTTATATAAGTTCAGGCTGCCAAATATCCAGGAAATTTTCAATAGAAAAAACTGTTAATAATAAAGCTATTGCTGTGAATGTATACACTAAGTCTTGAGTGAACTTTATCAGTATTCTTTTTAGAGCTTGTCTGTGGTTCGCAACCCCCTCCCCCCCACCTCCGCTCCTCCCAGTGACTTTACAGCGGTAGATGCTCCTTTAAAATTCTCTATCACATAAAATCTTCCAATCTCTAATCTAACTAAAAATTGTAGGATCACAGCCTGAATAGTAGGAGGTTTCTTGTGAAGAAATAGATAATTTCGCTGAGCTGTTTGACACAGCAGAGCGCAACGTCCTCTGCCTTGAGGACGCTGAGAGACACTTGAGGCTGACACAGGGAAACGCTGTTCTATGTAAAACGAAAGGTTCATGTGATTTTTTTCCAGCCAATCGCAACCATACACAATCCCACGTTGACGTCGCCACACACACTTTCACTGCTCTATTCGGTATAAGCTGATTTGTTGCCGCCAAAATACAGGAGTAGTGGGGGAAGCGCCAAAAATGGCAGCGATCTTAATAGATGATAAACCAGATTTTAACCATAAATTATCGCATGATCTAAAAATTTCGATCAACATAAAAACTGTGCCGATTTCAACTTTGTCGATAATAATCGCTCAACACTATTATCCAACATATTCTTATTGCTACTAGATTCACTATAGCCTACCATTGGAAATCAACAACTACCCCAAATGTTAAAGAAGTTCTGAATAGGTTTAATGTCCAATTTCAAAGTGAATTAAGCCTTGTAGTTCCTCCTCACTTAATTGTGAAACTGAAAGAAAGGTGGCGGATATGGTCAGTTTCAAGTTATGCCAACTGATACACACCACCCACATTCGTGCTTCTCTGCCTTATGAAAGGGGCTTCCCTCCCGCCTTTATTCGGCTAGGAAGAGGCTTTGCGTGATTTATGGGGGGGGGGGGGGGAGTCCATCGGTCTACATATCCTGCAACTATATGTATATGTTAGTTATGTTTGACTGCTGATACATGGCTTGTTAATGTTTTTTCATGTTCTGCTTTGATATTTCTCATTTTTCCTGATTTCAATATTTGTAACAATTTGAAAATTTAATAAAAATTTAATTAAAAAAAACTAAAAAAAAAAAAAAACTAATTCTCTTCTACATAGATACAACTAGGTAAACTCAAATTAAATACATTGGTGTCATGATGATGCCTGTTCAGGGCACAGCTCAGTCCTCTGCCCTTAAGATACGGTGGAAACTGTTATTTTGGCCATGATTGTGTCTGTATTGTGCGTGTGTATTATACTAGTCTGATTTCTGTGCTGCCTTTGGTTGATTAACAGGTTCTTTGCCACAACGTCTGCTGCTTCTGCAGCCTTGTGCTGGGCTGCAGGTAATTTGGACTGAGGGTGCTTTCACACGGTGCGTTTTTGGTGCGTTTTTGATGTATTTTTTCAATGTGTTTTTTGTGCAGGAAGGCACAGCAATTAATGCTCTACATTGCTGCACAAAAATCGCAGTAAATTCACAGTAAAATCGCAGTAATTACCGTGATTTTTGCCGCGATTTTTATGCAGCAATGTACAGCATTAATTGTTGTGCCTTCCTGCACAAAAAACACATTGAAAAAACGCATCAAAAGCACCAAAAACGCACCGTGTGAAAGCACCCTGAGTGTTTCTGCCTCTCGTTCGGTACTGTTTTGCTCTTCCTGGTTTTGACTCTTTTCTGCTGGCTTCCCTGCTACTGTTTTTTTTCTGTCTTGCCTGTTTTGTGCTTGCACGTACTCAGGGTAGGGATGTCAAGTTGGTAATTTAAAGGAAAAAACATCAAAAGTCATTATATTCTTATTAAGCTCATCAGATAGTTTGTTAAACTGCTTTTACTGCTATACATCCTTATCGAACTATCAGATATCTCTCACACAGCTTTCCTTGAGACAGATGCATTGCCTGTTAGAAGCAAGAAAGTCAAGGACTTCCTCCTCCCCCAGATAATACAGAGGAGAGCTTCGGAATGTATCATATCAGCTAATGCTTCATACGTACATGCAAATTATAACTTGTCTCTTAGCGACCACCAATTAACCAATCATGTGGTGATAGAATAGTCATGTGATTAAAAAGTTCTATTGGAATGTAATTTACTGTGATTAAACTTCAGATTACATGTCCGAAACGGAAGGTGTCGGTCGTGTTTTCTCGAGCTCTGGCTGCCGGCAGCAATAATAATAATATAATTCGGAGGAGGCATTTAATTGGATAAGGAGTGGAACAAAGATAGATTCCACACCTGATTTAAGCATCTTGACAGGGACAGCAGTCCAGTTGTCACCAACCGCTTAACGTCAGGCAGGCAACTAGGCAGAGACACTAGGGCTAGCACTAGGGCTCACTGTTTATCTGTTTCTGTCTATCTGCTCCAGGGGTCTCTAACACATTAGACTTTCCCTTTCAAACTTAAAAAAAAAATTTAAGTGATGACTAAGGTATGTAAGAATAGCCAAACGAAATATTTGTGCATTCCTTATTTTGTTTTTAGTAACTGAATGCTTGTTAATTACTATGTGGAGATTAAAACAAAACATATCAAAAGTTGAATGGAAGCCACTGTTTTCTCGAGGCACTATACATAGTATTTACCTCTAAGTCAAGCTATTTATAAATACTCTATAAAAGAAATTTATGTATTTGACAGTTTATAAACATTTTCACAATTGTAAATTACCTCATTTCAGTTCTATCTTTTAAAAGAGACAAACACATTTGTACCAGAGTCTGGCATTTGGCACTGACCAGCAGTAGCTTGTAAATACTTCATTTAAATCTCCATATTTAAAAAGTTGATAACTGCCAAAATGATTTGACTATTGCCTCAGCTCTGCCAAGCTTAGAAGGGATCTGGAAATGGATCAAAAGAAAAATTGTGTCCACGAGTAGTTTGTATTTTACTTTATCCCTTACTGCTACTTCAAAATATGTTCTCTCAACAAATGCCAATGGCCAATGTATATCTGTAAGAGAGCTGCTGATAAATGTTCAGACACTTTGTACCTTTTACTGCAATTATTTTACTTTCAATAGATCGATTTCTGACATTGTCTTGCACTGATATTCAAAGCAATGTTGTTTTCAGTGGAATATTGTAAAACTCTTGGACCCCAATCAAAAATCTGTATCAGAACCTCTAACTTCTAAGGTTCAATTTGTAATACTGATACCTTTTATGTGGTAGAAGACTTAAGTGTCTCTGCTCCCTCCACACCCCCTATCAATATACTAGTACTTATCATTTAAGATGCAATTAAAGGGGGTGACACACACGTAGCCATTATTTTGCCTATAATGATTTCAACAAATGATCATCTATATAGATCTTACTATTCTATACATGTTAAAGTGTCCATTGGCAATATTTGCTTATCTCTTAGTACTTTTAAAAAGACAGTGTCATCAAAATATTTCTTTTCACATATTGACAGACAATATGCAACTATTACATGGATTTTATGTTTTTTGGGGATTTTTTCTTTATATATAATTTTTTAAGTGCTCCTATGTACATGACTTCCTGGTTTGTCTCTGTGACTTCCCCTCTGTGATCTTTAATAGCACAGCAGTGAGAGGATTGCTTGACGGTTCTTCTTCCAGGCTGATTATGGCCTGAGAGGTAAAAGTGCTGTCAGCTGGAACTGGTAAGTGTAAAAAAAAACCTGTCCCTAGTACAGAAAAAGATTATCCCACTATCCTTTCAAGTAGTGCTCTTTTCATTGCCCTGTGAACTAGTCTAATCTTATCTATCACTGTCCCTTTCCAGAGAACAGAGAATAGAGTGATTATGTCATGACTACTTTTTGTAATGAGACTACACCAAGATAAGCAACACCAACAGTAAAGTGAGATTAGTCTGCCCTGACATTCATTAATTTTGTCTCTCCACAATCAAAGCTAAAAAAGGACAATATTTTATATTTAATTTTAAATGGCATAGGACTGCCAAAACGAAAGAAAATGCTGCCAAAAAATTAAAAAAGAATTGTTTTCCCAAAAAATTGGTTTTAACAAAAATACCCTTTTATGGTGGTAATGTGATCACTACCAATGGGAACATTTGCACAGTAGTTTAGTAGGGGATGCTACTACAAACATGTATCAGCAATATTGTTACAGAGTTTTTTAGTGAAAATTTGCAAAAAAGATGTATGCTTTTTCATGAACAGAGAAATTTTATTTTTAATTGTAGGGCAAACTAGTCACCATTTTGAGCATTTCTATGTTATACTCTAACTTACATGGTTTAAATAGGTATAACTTTTAATTCAAATCTTTAAAATATAAACAAGAAATGAGACTCACTAAACAAAAGAGTTCAGTGACCTCTGAATGAAATTCATTTTGAGTGAGCCTAAACCAAGAAATTATGGATACTTTCATAGGGTGCAACAGGTACAGGTTTGTGGGACCGTCCTTTTCAGGATGAAAACCCTGCTAATGGTTGAGATAGGGCTTCCTTTTTGACAGGGAAAGGTAATCCTGGATTGACATTAACCCTTTTCTTTTCAGCATGGGTATGCTTGTTTTGCTATTGGATATATTTTCTAGAAGAAGATCACAGGACCTATAAAATACCCCTGGCTGTTTGGTGAGTCTAGTCTCATTTCTTGTTTATATTTTAACAATTTGAATTAAAAGTTATGTATTAGTGAAATATTTTTCCGTGATAATTAGTTTTGAGATATTTCCTTTTGAGACACAGTTTTTTCCTTTTCTTAAAATGGGTATACTTTATATTTACAAAGAGTTGGGCAATAATAACATAAGTAATAAAATATATAAAATACATAGCTACATAGTTTGTAAAGCCAAAAAAAGACAGACATCCATCCAGTTCAGCCCATTGTGCTAAAGTGTTAATCCACAGGAAGGCAAAACCCCATGAGATAGAAGCCAATTGTCATCATATTAGGGAAAAATTCCTTCTCAACTCCAATCTTTCAATCAGAATAAATCCGTGGATCAATGACCTTTCTCCAGAATCCTAGTCACTATAACTTGTTATATTATTACGCTCTAGAAATGTATCCAGACCCTTTTTGAACTGTTATTAAATTTACCATGACAAGTTCCTCTGGCAGAGATCTCACTGCTCTTACAATAAAGAATCCCTTTCTATGTTTATGTAGAAACTTTCTTTCCTCAAGATGTAGAGGATGCCCCCTTGTTCTGGATACAGTTCTAGGTATAAATAGATCTTGGGACCTTTAATATATTTAAACATATTTATTATGTCCCCCTGAAGTCCTCTTTCTCTAAACTAAATAACCTCTATCTTGCTAATCTTTCTGGGTATTGCAGTCCACCCAGTCCTTTTATTATTTTTGCTGCCCACCTTTGAACCTGTTTAAGTTCTACAGTGTCTTCCCTGTGAACTGGTGCCCAAAAATGTACACAACTAGTCCATATCTGGTCTAATCAGTGACTTGTATAATGGGAGAAAAATGTTCTCATCATGTGCATCTATGCCCCTTTTAACCCCTTAAGGACCAGGCGTTTTTTTTTGGTGACACGTTCGTTTTTCCCTCCTCGCCTTCTGAAAGCCATAACTTTTTTTATTTTTCCACCTACATAGACACATGAGGGCTTTTATTTTGTGGGACAAGATGTACTTTTTAATGGTGTTATTCACTATACTATAGAATATACTGGGAAACCACAAAAAAATTCCAAGTGTGGACATAATTGTGAAAAAAAAAAATTATTTACGCCATGTTTTCGGGGGTTTTGCTTTTACGGCGTTCAATCTTCGGTAAATATAATGTGTTACCTGTATTATACAGGTTTTTACGCATCTGTCAATACCAAACATGTAGGGTTTCCGTTATGTTTTGGTACCGTAAAAAAATTCCAAACATTTTCTATTTTTGAAATTTGCGCCACGGCCCCATTTTGTGCGACCAATAACTTTTTTGTACTAACACCTACGGATGTCAGTGAGGGGGCATTTTTTGCGGGCTGAAGTGTACTTTTTATCGCTAGCAGTTTGGAATGCATGCGACTTTTTTGATCATTTTTATTCCATTTTTTGAGTGATGTAAAATGACCAAAAAAAGCAATTTTGGCGTTTGGAATTTTTTTTCTTCTACGGTGTTCAGCGTTTGGGATAAATGATGTTAGATTTTTATAGATCAGACTTTTTCGGACGCAGCGATACCAAATATGTGTAACTTTTTTATTATTTTAATGATTTTATTTGTAAAATGGGGAAAGGGGGGTGATTTGAACTTTTTTTTTTTTTTTGTACTTTAAAATTTTTTTATTTTTTTTTACTGTAACATTGAGGCCACCCATGGTACTTGACCACTAGGTGGCGCGATTGTTAATACAACCTAATGAATTGTACAAAGAAGGCGGTTTCCCCACTTCCTGTCTGTGGACGGAAGTGGGGCAAACCGCCAGAGTAAGTGACGGGAGCCTTCACAGTGCTCCCCACCACCATGCCCGGTCATCGGAGCGGCGCAGGTGCCGATGACCGTACCGATCGGTGTGCGGCACCGATCGGCGTTAATTCAAACGCCGCGGCCACCCTTGCCGCGGTGTCTGATGGGTTAAACAGCGCCAGCGGGTGGAGCCACCCGCCGGCGCTGTTACTGCCAGGTGTTAGCGGCGATTTGCCGCTAACACCCGCCGGCTGTGCGGGGGGGTCGTGGAGGGATCCCCCTGCAAAGCCCCTTAGCGGCCCTGGGACGTACTCATACGCCCAAGGTCGTTAAGGGGTTATTACACCCCATAATCCTGTTTGCCTTGACAACTGCGGCCTGACACTGGCTGCTACAGTTAAGTTTACTGTCGATTAGGATTCCCAAGTCCCTCCTCCATGTCACTTTTTCCCTGCATTTTTCTGTTTAACAAGTAATCATGAAATGGATTTTTCCTTCATAACCTTGCATGTATCTGTATTAAATCCCATCTCCCACCTTTCTGCCCAAGCCTCCAACTTATCCAGATCTCTTTGTAATGGAGCATTATCCTATATTTTTCATTACTTTACACAGCTTAGTATAATCTACAAAGATTGATATTTTACTGTGTAATCCTTCTGTAAGGTTATTAATAAATATATTAAAGAAGATATGGCCCAATACTGACCCCTGTGGTACCCCTCTAGTAACCAGGATGCAGTCTGAGTATGTATCATTAATCACCACTAGGGATGAGCGATACTATCAACAAAAGTTGAAATCGGCAGGGTTTTTACGTTTATCGGGAATTTCACGATGACGTGATAGTTTCCGTGAAAATCTTAAAGATAATCTTATCGCGCCTTTTTCAGCACTTCCTGTAATTTTGGCAGCCATCCAATCAGAGAAGAGCATAGAGCAAGGTGAGCTGGGTGTACAATGTCATGATTGGGCAGTGTATGGATCTCATTGGCTTTAAAAGTCACGACCTTGTTTTATGTATGCAACCGCATTTCCCGCTCAGCCACATTTCTCACTGATCTGACTATAGAGCAACACGTCAGACTGCCTGTCCCAATAGCTTTTATCACAGTCTTCTTTTATACAGAAAACGATCCTTCTAGTTTTGAAGCTTAGGATATAGTTAGATTAGAGAATTTAAGTTCTGATTTAGTTAGAGAGAGACTTGTAAAGAAATTTAGTGCTGTGTGCAGCCGAGGGGGGTGGGGGTGTGAGGTTGGAAAGCAGGGTGTATTTTGTGCAGCCTAGTCTCTCCTGTCCTGAACTCACATGGAAAAAGCATTTTTAACACTTTGTGGCCAGCAGACCTCCCACCTGAGGTGAAATTGTCCCTTTTGTTTTTACATTTCTATTGGTGTTTGTGCATCTCAGTTTTTTGCCATTAGCCCCCTTGTACGCAAATTGTTTTACAAATATTTCATAGTAACTGCCGCCAGTTGTCAGTGGTGCCAAAACCGCCATATGTAATCCATATAACTGTTCAATACTTCTATTTCACTCAGAGCGTCTCAGTTTGGCGCTAATCGTGCACTTGTACGCAAATTCTTTTACAGATATTTCATAGTTAGTGCCGCCTGTTGTCAGTGGTGGCAAAACCGCTATATGTAATCCATATAACTGTTCAATACTTCTATTTCACTCAGTGTGTCTCAGTTTGGTGCTAATCGGGCACTTGTATGCAAATTGTTTTACACATAAAACTAAAATACTGTTTCAAATACTACTTTCTTCTGGCACTTTTTAATCTGTGGGTCATGCATGTTTGGGGTCATGCTGCGGTCCAGGACAGGTATAGTCAATGTCCAGTTCAACTAAAATGGTGGCTCAAAGACTATTTTCTTCCAGCACTTTTTAATCTGTAAGGAAAAAAAGGCAAATAAAGAAATCCAGCGACACGGCACTCATGTATGAAGTAGAAAAATGAGGTTCCAGCGTTTATTAAAGGTTAAAATATTATGACAGGTATCAAATATATCGCATCCAGCCGACGCGTTTCAGAGCCGAAGCTCCTTATTCATGGCATCAAGTTGCAATGAAATACATTACTTAAATATAGCCCGACCCTCCATCACATGACACTACGTCACATCACGTGATTGGGCCGGCAAAGTAAATACAAACATTAAGAATGTTACTGATAGTTAAAAACAAAATGCAGATGTATTTGATGAAAAAAGCTAATATTGCGTTATAAGATCAATTCGTTTGTTAAACCAAGCGGATGTCTAGTACCAAGTTTAAAAATCCACCACGCTTCTCTTGCCACAATTTCTTTCTAAAGTCTCCCACCTCTTCTAGGTTTTTTAACTCTCTCTATTCCCTGAACTATAAGAATCCGATGAAATCTCCCAAATGTAATGTCCTTGAAAATGCCGGGATGCCATAGATAAATTCCAATATTGAGGGTCTTTTGGCATCCAATATGTGCCTACGGATACTGTCTTTAGGTACATGATGTGAAATCCCACGTATTGTAAATGGCATGTGCCGAAATGTAATTAGATATATGACCCATTTTGTGTACAATTGATATATGACTGTATTTTGTGGTTAGTATTCTGTGATGTGGAATGAAAAGTATGTGAGATCTGAACAAAATTTACAAGTAGTGCATCTTAGATGTCCACACTTATACATGCCCTTGACTGATAACCAAACATGATCAGTAGACATTTTATCTTGGGGAAGAGAAAGTGCTAGGAGATAAAAATACGTCTAAAAATATGTCCGCGTTTAGAGACAAAATGAATATCTTGTGTTGTTAATCTTTGTTCATTTTTTGTATAGTCCCTATTAAATGGAGATGTTTTTTTAATAATTTTCGCAGATCCTATTAAACTGTGGGCTATATGTAGTGGTAAAAGTGATTTTTTATTGTTATCCTCTTTCTTTTCTTTTACCCAAATTCTTCAATTTAGTTTTCTTTAAGGTTTTAAAAGATCTTTCCTAGTTACTTTCTCTTTTCTGCGGCTAGTTTATCTAATAGCCATTTTGAGTACCACATTTATGTAACCCTCATATGTCTCTTTTCATAAATTGGAAAGGAATCTAGAGATGGAACATTTCCTTTTAATTCTCGTGAGTTCCCCAAAGGGTATAGCCTCAATAACATGCCTGGGATGATGTGATTTAGCATGCAAAATGGTGTTTCGGGCAATAGGTTTACGATAGGGAAACACTTCCACTCTCTTTTTCTAAAGCCCACCAATGTGATAATCCAAAAAATTAATAGTATTTTTATGCCATGCAAATGTAAAATTTAAGTTCATTTTGTTATTGTTTACATAATTCCCAAAATCCATAGCTTGTTTGATGGTTCCCTCCCCACATCAGGAGCAGGTCGTCTATGTAACGACCATACCACCTAAATGGGGGGGGAGAAAGGACAACTGGAAGACAAAAGGTATCTCTCTCCTTCCAGCAGACATATAATGTTCGCCAGGGACGGAGAGAACCTCGCTCCCATGGACGCACCACACTGTTTAAAAAGAATTTGCCATCAAAACAAAAATAATTATGGTGCAACAAAAAATTTATGCATATCAGAATGAATTGTATAAGATCCATAGAAAAAGTACTATGCCTATGAAGATGAGAAATCCAGAACTTCAAGGGCAAGATTATGAGGTATCGACGGATACAGAGAAATCACATCACATGATACCCAAGAGTACGTAATATCCCATTCTGCATCCACCAACATAGCAGTTAGGCTTTTAGTATCTTTAATGTAGCCTGGCAACATAATCACAAGAGGCTGTAAAAATAGTATCCACCAACGACCTAAAGTTTCCTCCTAAAGAGCCAATTCCAGCTAACGATGGCCGCAGCGGGGGAAGGGAAAATCTCTTTGTGTACCTTAGGAAAGGAGGGGGAAAATGGGGATAATTGGGGAATTCTACATATAACTTTCTGCAAAAGTAGAAGTTTATAACACCCATTGCCACCCCTTGATCTAATAGGGTTTCAATATTTTTTGATATTCACTTGGGGATCTTGACTCAGAGGGACATATGTAGAGTATCATTAAAAAATTGTCTCTTTTTAATTTTCAAATATAGACCTGCATCTAGGAGTACAACCGCACCACCCTTATCTGCAGGTCTAATTAGTAGATCTTTGTTATTCCCTAGTTCTATTAAGGCTAACTGCTCTTTTTTAGTAAAAATTACATTTAAAATTGTTTTCTCACAATTTCTTTATTTAATTTCATTAATTCTTTGTTCTACACAAACCTTGAAACAGGTCCAATCCTTTAGGGCGGGATTGAAAAGGATAAAAATCTCTATTTTTAACCATTATTTCTATATGTTGTGATTATAGCCTGGTTATAATAAAGTGACATTTCCGGACCTTGATAACTCGGGAGACCCAAGATTGTACTCCACTTTAGATGAAGCCTCGGATGCCTCATCTTTGGGGCAACCGGATCCAGAATATAAAAATAGAAAATCAACACCGAGATCTAATACTACCCCTGGTCCATCAAAAAACGTAGGCGCAGGGGTGGAAGAAAACATAAGAGCCAGAAGGCAAACCAAGAGACGGAATTACAGATATTAAATCACCCTGTGGTCAATCTCTCTAGTTATATTGTGTCTGAGACACAACTCTCAGTATTATCGAAAGGCTTGAATTTTGTACCAACAAAGGGAAATTTTAAAATTTGAAAATCAAACTATTTTGGACATAAATTTTTTTTTGGGCTAGGACGTTTGACACTCAAAAATTTCTTTTTTCACAGTAAAAATGAGACTGGTACCCATACAAGAATTAAGAATCAAGAACCTTTAAATACACAAATGCACTAACTATTTTTCTTTGCAAAAAATGTTTGTTTAACCGATTTAAGGTCTTTAAAGTAATGAAACAAATGGTGGTGAACAATCACAACATATAGAAATAATGGTTAAAAATAGAATTTTTATCCTTTTCAATCCCGCCCTAAAGGGATTGGGACCTGTTTTAAGTTTGTGTAGAACAAGAAATTAATAAAATTTAAAATAAAGAAATTGTGAAAAACAATCTAAATGTAATCTTACTAAAAAAGAGCAGTTAGCCTTAATAGAACTAGGGAATAACAAAGATCCCACTATTAGACCTGCAGAAAAAGGGTGGTGCGGTTTTTACTCCTAGATGCAGGTCTATATTTGAAATTAAATGAGACAATTCTTATGATACCTCTACATATGTCCCTCTGAGTCAAGATCCCACAAGTGAATATAAAAAAATATTGAAATCCATATTAGATCAAGGGGTGGCAATGGGTGTTATAACTTCTACTTTTGCAGAAAAGTTATATGTAGAATTCCCCATTATCCCCATTTTCCACTCCTTTCCTAAGGTACACAAAGAGATTTTCCCCCCACCGCTGCGGCCCATCGTAGCTGGAATTGGCTCTTTAGGAGAAACTTTAGGTCGTTGGGTGGATACCATTTTACAGCCTCTTGTGATTATGTTGCCAGGCTATATTAAAAAATACTAAAAGCCTAACGCTATTTGGTGGATGCCAGAATGGGATATTAAAGTACCTTGGGTAAACATGTGATGTGATTTCTCTGTATCCGTCGATACCTCATAATCTGCCCTTGAAGTTCTGGATTCTCATCTTCATAGGCATAGTAAATTTTTTCTATGATCTTAATACAATTTTATTCTGATATGCATAGATTTTTTGTTGCACCATAATTATTTTTGTTTTGATGGGAAATTCTTTTACAACAGTGTGGTGCGTCCATGGGAGCGAGGGTTTTCTCCGTCCCTGGCGAACAAATATATGTCTGCCCGGGAGGGGAGATACCTTTGTCTTCCAGTTGTCCTTTCTCCCCCCACATCAGGTGGTATGGTCGTTTACATAGACGACCTGCTCCTGATGTGGGGAGGGACCCATCAACAAGCTATGGATTTTTGGAATTATGTAAAAAAATAACAACATGAACTTAAATTTTACATTGCATGGCATAAAGATACTAAATTAATTTTTTGTATATCACATTGGTGGGCTAGAACAGAGAGTGGAAGTGTTTCCCTATCGTAAACCTATTGCCCCGAAACACCATTTTGCATGCTAAATCGCATCATCCCAGACAGCATTGAGGCTATACCCTTTGGGAACTCACGAGAAAATTTAAAAAGGAACTGTTCCATCTCAGATTCCTTTCCAATTTTATGAAAAAGAGACATAGAGAGGTTACATAAACGTGCTACTCAAAATGGCTATTAGATAAAACTAGCCGCAGAATAGAGAAATAACTAAGAAATCTTTTAAAACCTAAAGAACTAAAATTGAAGAATTTAGGGTAAAAAAAAGAAAAAGGATAACAATAAAAAATAAATCACTTTTTACCACACATATAGCCCACAGTTTAATAGGATCTGCGAGATTATTAAAAAACATCTCCATTTAATAGGAGACTAAAACAAATAATGAACAAAGATTAACAACACAAAAATATTCGTTTTGTCTCTAAACGCGGACATACTTTGAGACGTATTTTATCTCCTTAGCACTTTTTCTTCTCCCAAATAAAATTTCTAACTGATCATGTTTGGTTATCAGTCAAGGCAAAGTATAAGTTGTGGACATCTAAGATGCACTACTTTTTAATTATTTCAATCTCACATACTTTTTTATTCCACATCACAGAATACTAACCACAAAATACAGTCATATATCAATTGTAACACAAAATGGGTCATAATCTAATTACATTGCGGGACATTTCCATTTACAATACGTGGGATGCACATCATGTACCCTAAAGACACGTATCCGTAGGCACATATTGGATGCCAAAAAGACCCTCAATATTGGAGTATCTATGGCATCCAGGCATTTTCAAGACATACATTTGGGAGATACATCGGATCTTATAGTTCAGGGAATAGAGAGAGTTAAAAAACCTAGAAGAGGTGGAGACTTTAGAAAGAAATTGCTGGCAAGAGAAGCGTGGTGGATTTTTAAACTTGGGGACTAGACATCCGCTTGGTTTAAAAAAAACGAAATAATCTTAAAACGCAATATTAGCTTTTTTCATCAAATACATCTGCATTTTTTTTTAATTATCAGTAACATTCTTAATGTTTGTATATACTTTGCCGGCCCAATCACGTGAAAGTGACGTAGTATCATGTGATGGAGGTCGGGCTATATTTAAGTAATGTATTTCATTGCAACTTGATGCCATGACTAAGGAGCTTCGGCTCTGAAACGCGTCGGCTGGATGCGATATATTTGATACCTGTCATAATATTTTAACCTTTAATAAATGCTGGAACCTCATTTTTCTACTTCATACATGAGTGCCGTGTCGCTGGATTTCTTTATTTGCCTTTTTTTCCTTTTGGATTTCCTTGGACTGGGAGCTTTCAGTCATTCAATCCGGGCGTTGGCTACTCATACAAGCATACCAGGTGAGCTGACCAAACTTTTCTTTTTTGTTTTGTATACTTTTTAATCTGTGGGTCATGCAGGTTTGAGGGTCATGCTGTGGTACAGAATAAGTATAGTCAATGTATAGTTCAACTAAACTATTGCTTCCAATACTACTTTCTTCCAGCACTTTTTAATCTGTGGGTCATGCAGGTTTGAGGGTCATGCTGCGGTCCAGGACAGGTTTTAGGTCAATGTCCAGTTTTAACTAAAATGGTGTTCAAAGAATACTTTCTTCCTGCACTTTTTAATCTGTGGGTCAAAGCAGGTTTGAGGGTCATGCTGTGGTACAGGACAGGTATAGTCAATGTCCAGTTCAACTAAAATGGTGGTTCAAAGACTACTTTTTTAGGCACTTTTTAATCTGTGGGTCATGCAGGTTTGAGGGTCATGCTGTGGTAAAGGACAGGTATAGTCAATGTCCTGTTCAACTAAAAAGGTAGTTATAAGACTACTTTCTTCCAGCACTTTTTAATCTTTGGATCATGCAGGTTTGAGGATCATGCTGCAGTACAGGACATGGATAGTCAATGTCCACTTCACTAAAATACTGGTACAAATAATACTTTCTTCTAGCACTTTTTATTCTGAGGTTCCATAAGGGCATCTGTGTGGATTTTGAAGGTTTATGCTGCATTAAACGACAGGTATAGTCAATGTCCAGTTCACTAAAATAGTGGTTCAAATACTTGTTTCTTCTGGTACTTTTTATTCTGAGGGTCCATCAAGGACATCTTTGCTGGTTTTGGGGTTATGCCGCTGTAAAAGAAACCAATAGTAATTAAATGAAAAAGCGTATTTGCCATGCTTCAAGGCCATCAAAATGAACAAAAGGTTACTGGTGGGCCACCCTCCTTGATCCACGTTCCAAATCAAAAGTAAGCAATTTCGTTCCACCCACACAAATTGACAGTAGAATGCAGGAATTTGAGACACGGCTCGTTGACCAACTGTACCCCCTAGGGCCCTGCCAGCTGAGCCTCTGTGATAGGGGTCTCCTGCCAGTTGCCATGTGGCATTTCCAATACCGGTGTCTTGTTTTATGTCAAAGGGGCCCCTTTGCATCTGTTACCGCTGTACCTGCTGTGGCTACGCCGTCCTTATGTTTTCGGTTAGCCATTGAACATTATGAATTATTTTAGCCTAATTTTTTTCTGTAACTTTTATAGCCTTATTGTCTTGCCTTAGATGTAGTACATATGCAGTTTACTGTTGTGGATGTTAATTCCAGCTTCTCCTCACCTGTTTGGGTGTAAGAATGAAGCTGTTTTTCCTCTGCCATAGACTTTAATGGTAATCGGCGATAATCTGCTATCGACTATCGACATGATAATTGCCGATATCGACTATCGTCTCGATAACGATTGTTGACACAATCGCTCATCCCTAATCACCACCCTTTGTTTTCTATCACTGAGCTAGTTACTTATCCAATCCAGTCGAGAACTAACCTCCTTATAGACGGTGATGAGATTAGTTTGACAGGACCGATCCTTCATAAACCCATGCTGGAAGGGCATTATACATTTATTTTCAGGGAGATAATCTAGTATAGCATCTATTAGAAAACCTTCACACATTTTACGTACAACAGAGGTTAAACTTACCGGCCTATAGTTTCCAGGATAACTTCTTTACCTCTTTTTGAATATTGGTACCACATTTGCTATGCGCCAGTCCTTTTGGAATACCCCATTATTATACATTCCATAAACATTAAGAAAAGGGGCCTATCTATGACATAACTTAACTCTTATAGCACACGGGAGGGGGGGGGGACCATCAGGACCTGGTGCTTTGACTATTTTAATCATCTTAAGGCGGAGATGCTCTTCTACCTGGGTTAGACAAGAAACATTTAATGTGGGGTTTACCTCATCCCTCTGCTCATCAACAGGAAGGTCATTTTCCTCAATAAATACAGTGGAGAAAAAAATTGTTTAATAAGTTTGCTTTCTTCTCATCTCCCTCCACAATACCTCACTCACTACTTACAATACCATATATTAAAATAAGATGTGTTGAGTTGCAAACACTTTATTGCAAATACCTTTAATAAACACTTTTAACTAGTTTGAGTAAGGATATTTTGGAAAAATTACTAATTAGTCATGTTTTGAATACTGTAAAAGGCTATTTTATGATATGCAGGAATACAACTGTTATTTTTTAACTATTTTAACATGGCTAATATAGATTTTATATATTATTTTTATATTATTAGTTTGTAAAAGCAAAATTAAAACTTTCCCTTATGTACCTGTGAGGAGCATAGTGATGGGGATTTTTCCACCCTGCGGACTGATAGATCATTAGAAATTTTAATGAGTTTAGTGTGTTATATGAATAATATGGTTAAAAGATTTGTCAGAGCAGTCTCCAGATTGAAAACCTTGGACATTGCCTAGGATTTTCCTTTAGTCTTACCTCTTACCACCATAGGGATTTTTATTTACCTTAAACTTGTCTCCTCCACTACCCTCGTTCCAAGACACTTAAATTTTTTACTTTTTATCTACATAGAAGTATAAGGGATTGTTTTTTTGTGGGACGAGAAATATTTTTTAATTTTACCATCGACCGTATAAAGTACTGGAAAACAAAAACATTCATTGT
Source organism: Phyllomedusa bahiana (assembly GCA_025379985.1). Classification (NCBI taxonomy): domain Eukaryota; kingdom Metazoa; phylum Chordata; class Amphibia; order Anura; family Hylidae; genus Phyllomedusa; species Phyllomedusa bahiana. Next base: position 36,801 of record JAODAL010006891.1, on the reverse strand, counting down.
GGTATGAAACCTTAAAAAAACACAATTGAGCCATTTTTGTTTTTTTTCATTTATAAGGTTCACCGTACAGTGTAAATAATATGTACCTTCATTCTTCAATTTGGTTTGATCTTGTGTTTTCTTTATTTGGTTTCATTCCTGTGTTTTTGTTTATTTTTAGTAAGATACCAATTTCACTTTTTAATTCTTTTATATTTTTATTTGTAAAATGGTAAAATAATTTGTTTTGAAAATGTTTTTAATAGTAGTAGGATGGCTGCCATGGAGGTCTTCATTAGGCCCCTGGCTGCCATGATAACCAGCAGGAACCCTGTGATCTTGTTGTGATGTGGCCACTTGGGGACTGGCACAGTGCACAGGTCCTGTTTGTAACTAACAGTGAGTAAGCCTGCTCCATACCCCCATTACCACTGCTATGCTGTGAATATATGGCAGATGTCGGTTAAAGGGAACCTGTCACATAGATTATGCCCTCCTTGCTGAGGTCAGCACAAGCTAGTGTCAGACCTGCTGTTCCCAACACGGTGCCCCTTATTCTGTAAGATGCAGCAGTTTTAGAGATTTTACCCCTCAAATCTTATTCATGAGTAGGTGTTAGCTCCGCCCACCAAAGGCTAGCTCCGCCCTCTGACAGTTATTCACATGTTTCTACCTGTTCAAAGTAATAGGTTTGTCAGTTGAGGTGGGCGGGGCATAAAAAACTGACTCTTCGAATGACTCTTCTGGCTGAAAACTGCAGATTTGAGCATTAAATACATGAAAACTACAGCGTCTTACAGAATAAGGGACACAGCACTGGGAACAGCAGGTCTGACACTAGCTTGTTCTGCCCTCAGCCAGGGGGGCAAAAACTATGTGACAGGTTCTCTTTAAGGAAGCAATATAAGCAACATTTTTTTTTCAGATTCTCAGAGAGTTCTTTGCCATAAGGTGCCTTGTTGGACTTTCAGTGACCAGTATGGGAGAGTGTGTAAGACAGAACACCAAATTTAATACATTTGTTCCCCAGTCACACTTGAAAACTTGTAACACTAATGAGTCACTTATACTTACTTTTGTTGCCAGCAGTTTATTCATTGATAACTGTGTGTTGAGTTATTTTGAGGTCACACCACATTGACACTTTTATATAAGCTGTACATTGACTACTTTCCATTGTGTCAAAGTGTTATATCTTCAGTGTTTTCCCATTAATAACTATAATACAATATTTACAAAAATGTGAGGGGTGTACTCACTTTTGTGAGATACTGTAGGTATAGACTTTGACTGGGCCATTTTAATACATGAACATGTTTTGATTTAAACTATTCTATTGTAGCTTTGGCTGTATGTTTAGAGTTGTTGTCCTACTTCAAGGTAAACCTCACACTGAGTATCTAGTCTTTTGAAGCCTCTAACAGGTTTTCCTCTAGGATTTCCCTGTATTTAGCTCCATCAATTTTCCCATCATCTCTATTTAGCTTCCCAGTCCCTGCTGAAGTAAAGCTTCCCCACAGTATGATGCTGCTACCACCATGCTTCATGGTGCGGATGGTGTGTTCAGGATGATGTGTAATGTTAGATTTCCTCACACATAGCCTTTTACATTTCGACCAAAAAGTTTAATTGGGTCTCATCTGACCAGAGCAGCTTGGTCCACATACTTGCTGTGTCCCTTTAAGATTGCAAATGGGACTTCTTATGGCTTGCTTTCAAAACCATGCTAACTTCTTGACACTCTTCCATAAAAGCCAGATTTGTGTAGTATACGGCTAATAGTTGTCCTGTGAACAGATTCTCCCACCTGATTTTTGGATATCTGCACCTCCTCTAGGGTGACCCTGGACCTTTTGGCTGCTTCTCTCATTAGTGCTCTCCTTGTCTAGGCTGTGAGTTTGGGTGGACAGCCATTTCTTGGTAGGTTAGCAGTTGTGCTATACTCCTTCCATTTACAGTGATTGAATAGTGCTTCAAGAGATGTTTAGAGCTTGGGCAATTTTTTTTAAAAAAACCTATCCCTGCAATACACTTTGCCACAACTTTATCCCTAAGCTGTCTGGTGTGTTCTATGGTTTTAATGATGCTGTGTGTTCACTAATGCTCTCTAACAAATCTCTGTGGCCTTCACAAAACAGTTGTAGTCATACTTAGAATAAATTACATAGAGATGTATTCTATTTACTAGTTCAGTGACTTTTAAAGGCAATTAGTCACACTAAATTTTGTTTAGGGGTATCAGAGTACAGGAGGATTAATATATATTCACACCACACTTTTCAGCTTTTTTCATTTGCGAAAATTTGGAAAAACTTGCATCATTTTCCATAAAATATTGCATAAAATATCAGTAAAATACATTTAAGTTTCTGACTGTAACTAGTGTTGAGCGATTTTTATCGACAAAGTTGAAATCGGCAAGGTTTTTATGGTGATCGAAATATCCAGATCATGCGATAAATAAGGTTAAAATCTGAGAATCATCTATTAAGAATCGCGCCTTTTTCGGCGCTTCCTGTAATTTTTGGCGGCCAGCAAATCAGATTACAGAATAGAGAAGGGTGAGATTTGTGTGCGACGTCATGACTGGGATGTGTATGGTTGCGATTGGCTGGAAAAATCACATGACCTCGTTTTAACATAGAACAGCGTTTCCTGTTTTCAGCCTCAGTGTCTCTCAGCGATCACATAGGGATAGGACCTGCGCTCTGCCTGTGGCCAAACAGCTCAGCGAAATTAGTCTATTTCTGCACAGAGAAACCTCTACTATTAGCTGTGATCCTTCCAATTTAGTTATATTAGAGATTTGAAGATTTTATGTAGTTAGCTAGAGAATTTTAAAGCAGCATCTACCGCTGTAAATTCACGGCGGGGGGAGCAAGGGGGGGCCCCCGCGGGCGAACACAGACAAGCTCTATCTATAAAGAACACTGGATAAAGTTCACCAAGACTTAGTTGTAGACATTGTAGTGGAATATCTTTATTATTAACAGTTTGCTATTGAAATATTTCCTGGATATTGGGCAGCCTGAACTTATATTGGATACACATCATTTCTAGTAACTGCAGGTCTCTTTGTTAGGTGCAAAACTCCACTTTTATTATCAGTATACATTTCAGATATGTGTTCATTTTAATTTTACCCATTACACCTGTGACTGTTGATATATCCACCTTGCAGTTAAATTACAATCCAGCAATCTTGTAGTCAGCACAGGTTGTTTGTTGCCAAAAAATACCGTGTATCGTACGAAAACATCGCAGTTACGTGTTTTTTGACTTTTGCGCACCCAGCATTGTTCATTGACGCAGCATCCACGTAAATCTTAAAACAGCAATTCTATATTCACCACAGGTGAATTGAAAGGTGCAAAAAATACCGTGTATTATACGAAAACATAACAGATACAGACATAACAGACTCCTTTTCCCGGAACTTTTAATCTGGGGGTCAGACAGGTTTAATGGTCATACTGCGGTCCAGGACAGGTATAGTCAATGTCCAGTGAAACTAAAATGGTGGTGAAAGACTCCTTTTTTGCGGCACTTTTTAAATCTGGGGGTCATGCAGGTTTGGGGCTCATGCTGCGTTCCAGGACAGGGATATTCAATGTCCAGTTCAAGTAAAATGATGGTTCAAATCATACTGCCTTCTGGCACTTTTTAATTTGTGGGTGATGCAGGTTTAAGGGTCAGGCTGTGGTACAAGACAGGGATAGTGAATGGTCTGTGACTTTTTTTCTGTGACTTTTATAACCTAAGTGTGTTGCCTAAGATGTAGCACGTATCCATTTGACTGTTGTGGATGTTAATTTCAGCTTCTCCAGCCTTGTTTGGGTGTAATAATGAAGGTGTTGTTGCTCTCCCATAGACTTAATGGTAATCGCTCATAATCGATGCTCACTATCGAAAAACCTTATCGATAGCGGCCGACTATCGACTATCGCTCGATCTCGATAGCCAACGCAATCGCTCAACACTAACTGTGACATTTAAAAATAAAGAACAGTTGAATAGGAATAAATACTTTTGAAACCCACTGGAGATCACCTCTAAATAAAACTTATATTTATGTTCACCATCTACAGTTTATTCTGATATCTCACATTTTCTATTTAGGCTGCTGATAGTTGTTTAAAGAATAGGAGAAAGGTCTGTACTTTAAATGTACAGCATCTTAAATGCTCTCACTGTTAAGAGTTGTGTAACCTCCTGTTTCTGTTGTCCCAGCAATTACATAACAGTGATATACAGTGATATACAAGTACAAGGGCAAATATTGATAGCAGTTCATCCTCAATTAATAATATTTATGAAATAATTTATTTTAAAATTTATGACAAATTTGAAAAATTAAAATGAATAGTATAAAGTATGATAAAGTATTAATGTGTCCACTTATACCTTTATTTTTCAGGGTCTGGAGCATATGCAGACAATTTGTCTGGTGCTGTGTCTACAACTGGACATGGAGAGTCTATTATGAAAGTTACACTTGCAAGAAAAGTACTTTTTAATATTGAAAATGGTAATATTATTTATTCTGCTAAACCAATAGTAAAATGGAAGGCTTGATTGCTCATGACTGTGGCTTTAGTTTCACAATGGAGTACTACTTTTTACTAAATATAGAATTTGCATTTACTTCTGTTAGTACATGGGTTTCATTTTAGCTACATTAGTACTGACAGTACTCAGCTAGCAGATAGTCTTGATTCTCTATCCCCTGCCAAGGGGAATATAGCATTCATTCTATAGGTGCATTTTAATTACATTTTGATTTGAGGAAAAGTAGCCCAAGTCTTCCTGGGGCATCGGACATAGAGAATTTAGATTGTAAAGTCTACTGTAGAGAAACTAATGTGAAGTAGCACATAATAAGGCAGTACTACACAATCAAGAAATAAGTTACAAAAATCTCTATTGGATGTTTGTGCATGAATGAAATGATTCTTAAATTATAGTGACATTAAAAAGTTGGCTGTAATGATGCATGTGCATGTGTTTGCCGAATTTAGATGTATGTTGCTTATAATGGTTTATCTAATATTATCTTTAATGGATAGCATTTTACAATCTAAAAGACTGTGCACTCTCGAGTTTACATAAAATATACATATCAATTTTATCATATCGTCCCCTCAAGGTGTTATCAGAAACATACACCAGTTAAGGCTCATACACAATGCATTAGCCCAGCAATGTGCACATAACTCCATATTACATTAACTGTTTAATTAAGAGCATAAGGTGTTATCAAACCTGGAAAATGATTTAGGAGAAAGACCAAGTCAGTTACTCAGTGAATTAGATCAGACTTATACATCTACACAGCAGCTTTTATTTTTTTTATCTCTTTACGACCATAGGCTAAATCCATGATCATTAGCCATTATAAGCAGAATTCTTTATACAGTATATATTGTAACTTCTCTATCCAGAGTTACATTCTACAGGTATATCTCCTCAGGTGAACTTCATTATGTCCATAAGATGTTGACAACAAATACCCATAAAATAATATAGGTCCAAACAAAGTACTATGGCACTAAATGATTAACAATTGGTACATAGGGAGAGAGGACCCTGCCCACAAAGGCTTACAATCCACAAGAAATCCAGAAATGCCAGTAGTCTTTTAAAGTTAAATATGATGACAGATTCCTTGTAAGGAAAAAAAATTGTTCTACACCTCAAAAAGTAATATTGTTTAATATGCAAGTAACTTTTATTTGCAGGATCAATAGTAAGGCATCAATGTCCTCACTAGCCATTGGAATTAAGGGGAACTATGTTGTGCTATGCTTACATTTCATACAGATGTTCCTGATAAGATTTCCTTAGAATAAAAGAAAAGAAAATAATTTCATGTTAAATAAAATATCAAGAGAACTATAACATATTAATGACATCCGTAATCAGACACAACAAATAAGATATTGATATTAATTAGCTGTTTTTGCACATTTCTTAGTTTGCAGCAGTATTTATATGCCAAAACCAGAAATGGGCCCAAAACACAGAAGTACAAGCCTTTCCATTATACTCTTTCTCTCTCACTACTCCTGGTTTTGGCTTAGAAATACTACTGTAAAATATACATAAAAAACACTGTATGAACCCAGTCTCAGTCAGCCTAGTCTGGCCATAAAAATAGCATATCAAAGTGCCAATTTTTCTGTAGTGTTTCTAGAACCTATGTGGGTAGGAAAAATGCTAAATGTCTTACAATTACAGTTTATATCTCTAGAGTTAAAGCAAACAATTCATGTAAAAATTGTTTGACAAGCTAGACTTGATATATTAACACTCAATTTTTAAATAGTAAGAGTTTTTCTAGTGTACTCAATGTGGGAGCCAGAACCCAGTAGACAAGAGTCCACTGTACACGTATTCTAGAAATTTACATGTATAGACAGCTACTGCATATTTAGTATCAATTGGAAAGTAATCTAATAAGTAATAATTTTTTATTAGGTGAGACTCCACAGGATGCCGCAGACCATGCTCTGGAATATATGAAGAAGAAAGTACATGGCAGAGGAGGATTAATTGTAGTCAACAAGTCTGGGGAATGGGCAGCAAGATTTACCACTAAAAGAATGGCATGGGCCAGTGCTGAGAACAATATAATAACCTATGGACTCAATCCTTGCGAAAATTTCCAAGAAAAATTAGACTTGTAAAGATATGTGGTGAAAAATGTTACTAATAATAACGTCTATTTCACATGTGGGTCACCATACAATTTTGGAAATCTATGTTAATAAGATATATGTCACCAAAGGCCAGTGATCTGTACAAGTCTCCCATTAATTTTACATACCAAGTATAAATGAATACTATTTTTGCAGTTTTTCTGTATGTAGTAGGCTTCTCCAAGTATTTATTGAAGTGCTTATACAGCCCTCAAAGATTGGTATTATCATCGATATTTGAGAGATTTTGACTCCCTGCATCCTTGCTAGTCAGCTGATTAAAAGGTCCATGGAGCTGTAACTGGCACTTCAGTTTCTTTAGTGTTTTAAGGCTTAGGTTTTAAGAATCATACTTCTTGTAATGTTTTTTTTAAATTATTACAGAAATGTAAAACTGAAGTTAAAGGGACATTGCTGTAAACCTTGCACCACTGTTATGACCCTATTGAATTTGCCAATATTAAGCAACCTGGAAAAATGTAAGCATTGAATAAAAAACAGCAGTCAGATGAACTTCATGACCATTCGATCAGCTAATCGGTGAGAGGGTCCCCAGTGATCTGACATTTATTGCCTTATGATAGGCCATCAATTTTAAAGGGATGTTTAGGTAGTATTTTTAAACAATACAGTATAATTCAATTGAATATTTTAAAGTGTATCTGTTGCCTAAATATGCTGGCTTCAAAAAAGCAGCATATTACAGAAACTGTTGTATGATCCTAATAGCCAAAACGGCAAAACAAATATTTTGTTTTTTGTGACTAATAGGATTAAAGATTATATTAATAGGATATAAAAGAATGCAGTGGACTCATAGAGCCCAGTGTATTAAAGAACCACTCCATTTTTTTTTTTGTTCATCAGAGAGGTAAGATGAGAACCAAGAGAGAGTGGTGTCCTTGAGGCGAATGGTACTGAGCATGCTGAGGAGAAGTTGGTAATCTGCAAGATCAGATGTCCAAGAGAAATCCAGAAAGACAAAGAGTAGTTGCCAGGAGATTAAGCCATCAGGGGATCATTTGAACTTTTAGCCAAGCAGTTTCTGTGGAGAGTAGCATGTGGAAACCTGACTATAGAGAGTCAAGAAGTGAGGTAGCAGATTAGGCGAGAGTAGACCAAGCTTTACAAGCATTTGAAGGGCAGGTTAGAGACTTGTTGGTAGCTTGCAGCACATGATGGGTCCAGAGTGGCCTTTTTAGTAAAGGAATTATAATGGCATGTTTAAGGGGGCATGAAAAGATCCTAGCCTCTACCCTGTGCCAGTCAGTGCACTGGTTGCCCTATCAGTATAGAATATAGCATAAACTCTCACCCATTAAGCCTTCCACAGTTCTGCATGCCCCTACATATCCTCCCTTATCTCTGACTACCACAATACCTGGTTTCTGAACTCTGTTGATGATCTTCAATAAAATGCCTCAATCATTCGAACATCCCATGCTCGCCTCCAAGACTTCAGATTTGCTACACTACTTCTCTGGAATGTATTAACCGTACAATCAGGCTTACTCATAACACTAACAGATTTAAGCATAATCTACTACATCTTCTAAATCAGGCCTACCAAGATCCATAATTGCTAAAACCCAGCTTTCAGTCACACGCATTCCTGCACTCCATGCAGTTGAGCACTCACAGGAACTTATCTGTAGATAGATAAACTGTATATTACACCATATTTATGAAACATGGCTGAACCATTGTCTCACTCCTACACCCACATAAATTGTCGGCTTTTGGGAGCAGGACCCTAAGGCTGTGTTCACACAACGTTTTTTTCCAGTGAAAGCTGCATCCGAAAAGCGGATCCCAAAAACGCAAGAGCTGATACTTTTTTTGGATCCGTTTTGTATACTTTTAACTTGCGTTTTACGGATCCACATTCCGGATACGTTTTGTCGGGGGGTGGGGGGAATATATCTCTCTCTCCCTCATCTCCAGCAGCCCATTCATCTCCTGCAGCCACGCGCATCCCCCCGCGTAGTTCAAATCATTAGAGAGGGGCGAATCGATTCTCACCCAGTGGAATTCGGTTAGAATTTCAGCAAAACTTCGGTTCGGCACGAAGTCGAAGTTTGGGGTACTCCGGGTGAACGAAGTGTGCTTTGATTGATAAAATGGCTGCGAGCACATGGCGCTACATGGGGCAAAGCACTCTGGGAGGAAGAAGGGCATAGCCTGCATGACATGTGCAGAGATGAAGCCAATCAGAGACCGGCGGGATTCTGTGACGTCACCGCACTATATAAGTCTGGGCGCGACGCTGGGAGCTCATACCGCTCTCACTGTACTGATCAGGGAAGGTGCTGCCGCGGCTGATTGTTACTGAAGAACTGATTTTTATACAGCGATTTTTGTGGGGTGTCTCAGCTTGTCTCAGAGACTGCTTCTCTTAATGTTCTATTTCTGATTTTTTGGTGTATTGGATCTGAAGTCCAGTGTGCGTCCACTGCAGCTGCATATACATTTTAATGCTATCTGCTCACAGCACATTGAATATCCAAGGGGCATCTAAGCCAATTCCTTTTGTATTCATTTAAAGAAACAGTGTTTTTATAATACAAATACCACTTCATTTTTGGCTGCTCAATTCTTTTGCGCAATTTACATCCAGGGGTTGTTTTTGTGCTGTGGTGACAAAAATAGACCGTCTTTTTCACCGCCAAAAAAACAATTTTCCTGTAGCATAATTCACAAGCGAAGGTTAATTACAATTTTTTCTCTTGTTGTGTAGCGTAGAAAACACGCAATTGAAACACGCTACAAGCTAGTAGTTTCCGGTGCTCAATTCTTTTGCGCAATTTACATCCAGGGGTTAATTAAGCGTTGTTCTGCTGCTGTTGTGACTCAAGAAACCGTCTTTTTCCCCGCCAAAAAATACAATTTTCCTGTAGCAAAATTTCACAAGCGAAGGTTAATTACAATTTTTTCTCTTGTTGTGTAGCGTAGAAAACACGCAATTGTAACACGTTTAAAAAGCTATAGTTTCCGGCTGCTCAATTCTTTTGCGCAATTAACATCCAGGGGTTAATTAAGCGTTGTTTTTTTGTGCTGTGGTGACAAAAATAGACCGTGTTTTTCACCGCCAAAAAATAAAATTTTTCCTGTAGTATAATTCACAAGCGAAGGCTAATTTACAATTTTTTCTTTTGTTGTGTAGCGTAGAAAACACGCAATTGTAACAAGCTATAAAGCTAGTAGTTTCTGGCTGCTAAATTTTCTTTTGCGCAATTTACATCCAGGGTTAATTAAGCGTTGTTTCTGCTGCTGTTGTGACTCCAAAGAAACCGTTTTTTTCACCGCCAAAAAAATAAAATTTTCCTGTAGCATAATTCACAAGCGAAGGTTAATTACAATTTTTTCTCTTGTTGTGTAGCGTAGAAAACACGCAATTGAAAACTACGCTACAAAAGCTAGTAGTTTCCGGTGTTCAATTCTTTTGCGCAATTTACATCTAGGGGTTAATTAAGCGTTGTTTTTGTGCTGTGGTGACAAAAATAGACCGTCTTTTTCACCACCAAAAAAATAAAATTTTCCTGTAGCATAATTCACAAGCGAAGGTTAATTAAAATTTTTTTTCTCTTTTTTGTGTAGCGTAGAAAAACACGCAATTGTAACATGCTACAAAGCTAGTAATTTCTGGCTGCTCAATTCTTTTGCGCAATTTACATCCGGGGGTTCTTAAGCGTTGTTCTGCAGTTGTACTCAGTAAAAGAAACTTTGTTTTTCACCGCCACAAAAGAATTCTGTAGCATAATTCATATCAGAAGGTTAATTAAGCCTGTTTTTTGCTTTTATATTCAGTAAAAAAACACAGAGTTTTTAAACGGCACATACAAGTAAATTTTTCCTGCCCATTTGTGAAGTGCAATTTATATTCCAAGTGTTACCCAAGCTTCTTAGTGGGTTCTTTTTGGCGTCAAATCAGGGTGTGTATTTATCATATACAGAATTTTCATCAAACAGTGTCTGTACATTATTAAAACAAACAGTATGTCAGACAAAAGGGTGGCAGGCTCTTCACCTGCGAATGGCAGAGGCACAAACATTCCAGGCCAGTTCGCAGCACAGCAAGGGACGTCGCAGCAGGGGTCACTCGGTGAGGCCACAACTGCCGCTGTCATCTAGCGGTGTGTGTTGTTCAGCAACCCCTTTGGTTCTTGATTGGTTGACTAGGTCACCCAAACTTCCTCCCAGATGACATCTGACAACCCCAACCAAGAGTCGGTGGGAACGTCAGACACAACCCTTAATTGGCATGGCCCGGGAGCTGTTCAGGGGCCCTCACCTGTCCTAAACCCCGCCTCTGGCCCATCCAGGTCCCTCAGCCAGGGATCTACTATGTGGTCGGGGCTCAGCGCCACTATATAGCGAGGAGAACAATTGAGGAGGGCAGTCAGCAGCTACTTGGCAGCGAAGAAATGGGGACAATATCCCCTGCTTCTTGCAGTATGCGGCAACGTATAGGTGTTGAAAGTGGCATGGGAGGTCATGTTGTGAGGGGTCAGCCTCTGCATACCAAGACCGGTGAGGAGGACAGCAGTGACGATGAAACACAAATAGATGATGATGTAGCCGACTGCATTTGGGGAGCCGGGTGAGGCAAGGGCTTCATCATCGTCAGGAGAAGAGGGCGTCAGTTTTGCTCGTCAGGCAGCAGCGCAGCCAGCAAGTGGGTCGTGTGGCCGTGAGTCAGCAGGATAGCAGCAGTGTGAGGTCGGGAGCCAAGCGGCCACGGGGTAAAAAACCCGCTTCCCCAGGTCCAACAAAAGTAGCGGCACAGGGGCTCAGCGAGGCAGCGGCGGCAGTAGACACTCAGTGCGGAGCGGTGGTGGTAAAGTCCGATACTCAGCGGGGTGGCAGGTCGTTGCTGAGATACCGGAGGAGCCGAATATGGGTAATGTTGAATCTGTGGCAGAAAGTGAAGCGTGGCCAGGAGCTAAAGTTGGCACCACGGCCCTGCGCAACACATGCAGCGTCACCATCCGGTGGCCTGGGAAAACGTGGCTCAGATGTGGTGGTCCATCCTGCCGCCGCAGCAAACAGCAGCAGCAGCAGCAGCGCCCAGTGGTAGCATGCCATTGCAGCCAGTCAAGGCTCCACCACCTCTGCAGAAGGGAGCTGTTTCTCTTTGACATTTATCTCCTGGTCCAGATGCTCCTGCTCCTCGCTACTCATGCGCCAGCAGTCGTTCAGCGAGGCGATTGCAAAGAGACAAAAAGTATGCGTCCAACCATCCTAAGGTGCAGCAGCTGACCGTGCTCCCGTCCAAGTTGTTGGTAAATGCAGTCCCTCCCCTTTTCCCAAAAGGTGGACTCTGACCGTTCAGAGAACTAATGGCTTGTGCCGAGCCGAGATGGAGAGTTCCAAGACGTATTTCTTTCCAAAAGGCAGTGCCAGCACTTCATAAATATGTAGAACAGAAGGTGGGCCAGTTTCCCTTGAGCTTATCGGTTTGTTCCAAGGTGCACGGCAGCGCGGACGTCTGGAGCTGTAACTACGGTCAGGGCCAGTACATGTCCTTTACGGCCCACTGGGTTTAATGTGCTTCCGCCCAGGGACACCAACAACTTGGACAGGAGACGCCGCTTTCTCCTCCACGTTGTCAAAACTGCTGCTCCTGCCCCCAATGTCCGCCTCCTTCTCCTCCACCACCACCACCATCTCAGCCCCCACCCAAATACTGCTCCATCATACCACATGTTTTAGGGGACAGCGGGGTCACGCAGTTTCTACACCTGGCTTGCCTCGGCGAACGAAGTCCACACAGGGGAGGAACTGCTCCGCATCATGCAGCAAGAAATCGATGTGTGGCTTTCCCCCGCAAACCCAAATGCAAATCGGAACCATGGTGACAGGGCAATGGGAGGAACATGGTGCCGCGCTGCACGAGGAGGGATGGGCCATGCATGGCGCACGTGTTTCCAATCTGGTTGTGAAAAGGTTCCTGGAAGTCTTCCACCGATCTTCAGAAAATTCTGAAAATGGCCCGGAAAACTGTGCATTTCACTTTATCCATTCGTACAAAGCCAGGAACACCCCCCCTCGAGTTGCAGCGGCAGAACGGCCTCCCCAACACACTTGATATGCGATGTTTCCACCCATTGGAATTCCAGCCTGCACATTGTTGGACCGACTGTATGAACAGAGAAAGGCCATTAACATTTTTTGATGATCCAGGCAGACAGAAGTACTCCCTGTGTAACTTTGATGTCAGCCAGTGGCAGCTCATGCGTGACACCTGCCGTTTTGTTGGCCATCGAGGAGGTGACGTTATTTGTCAGTCCGCCAGGACTACGGGATGAATAACATCATTCCCCTGCTTCATGTCCTGAACAGATGCTGAAAAATCTGTCTGAGCAGGGGACTGGAGACGTGGCGACTACATCTCAGTGGCCACATGAGTCCGGTGGGGACTGAAATTGGGGGAGGAGGAGGAGGACATTGGAGCAGAAGCATTGTCTGGTGAAATGGTGGATTTTCTAAACCCCCGGGGACAAGAGAGGAGGAGCAGGAGCAGCTGGAGGAGGTGGATGGAGATAGATAGACTAGGCAGATGACCCCCAAGGGACCGTGGCAGTATACAGTGAAAATGGAGGCAGGGAGCCCCTCGGAGTCACTTGTGCAGATGGCCCGCAGCATGCTTATTTGCCTGGCTAGTGACAGCCGAATAGTCAGCATCCGGCAGGGGGATGACTTCTGGCTCTCCACCCTATTGGACCCTCGCTACCGGTCCACAATGGGAGCCTGTTTCCCAGCGCTTGCGAGGGGGACAAACTCAATACTATAGGGAAATCCTCCGTAATCAGTTGGCCGCTGCCTATGTGCGGCATCGTCCCTCCTCTGACAGGTCTGACCGGGGGGTTCCTCAGCGCTCACATACTACTGCCGCGGCTGCTGGGGGAAGGTGGGGGGGTAGGAGCAGTACCAGCTCCATCAGCAGTAACCTAAGTCTGGAGTCACTGATGAGCAGCTTCCTTCACCCGCCTAGTGAGGAGGGTAGTCGCCAGCAGCAGCAGCAGCAGCAGGACCTGGAGCATTCTCCCTGAACCAACAGGTGATGGCTACTTGGACAGCACTTTGCCACCCCAGTTAGAAGATCCGCTGGACTACTGGGCAGCCAAACTGGCTGTGTGGCCCGCAACTTGCCGAGTTTGCAGTGGAGAAGCTGTCCTGCCTGGCCAGTAGTGTGGCATCAGAGCGGGTGTTCAGTACGGCGTTGGGCCATCGTTAGCCCAAGGAGAACCCGCTTGTCCACGGGAAATGTGGAACGACTGACCTTTGTCAAGATGAATCAGGCGTGGATCGGCCAGGATTTCCACACACCAATGCCTTAGGCGTCAGACTACATCAGCCATGACGCCTCACCCAAACTGTGAGAAATGAGTCTGGGTTCAAACTACCTGCCTCAGCCACTATTCTGATGCGGCCACCTGCCTGATGCCAAACATCTGCTGACAGTTTCTCCATCTGCCAACAACCATCTTTAAACCGGGACTGGTATTGCCAACCCACCTCCACACTGTGTCATTGTGCCACTGCCTGACCTTATGCTGCTGCTGTGGCTGCTGCAGTGACCTCCACACCGTGTCATTGTGCCACTGTCTAACCTCATGCTGCTGCTGTGGCTGCTGCTGTGACCTCCACACTGTGTCATTGTCCCACTGTCTGACCTCATGCTGCTGCTGTGGCTGATGCCGTGACCTACACACTCTGTCATTGTGCCACTGTCTGACCTCATGCTGCTGCTGCCGTGACCTCCACACTGTGTCATTGTGCCACTCTGTGACCTATTCCTGTTTTTGCCACCTCCAGAATATCATTGTGCCACTGTCTGACCTCATGCTGCTGTGGCTAGCGCCGTCACCTCTACACTCTGTCACTGATGTTGCCACCTGAGCCCTCAGCTTGTTTTCTACCAGCTGTCGCTCGCATGACTTTATCAGGCTACATTCCCCCTTCAGTTTTTTGGTCAGTTTTGCCCTCTTAAGTGCCCAGGGAATTTTAGAGTGAAGCGATTCTAAGAGCGGCGGCAGTAATGTGCGTGTCATACTAAAACACAACATTGTATGAAGACCAAACCAAGCTCCCTCTGCATATTTAAGCATGGCACAACGTTCTACAGCACCCTGCAGGCTCTGTGCAGCCTGGAAATAGCTGTTTTTTAATGTGATTTGTGACGAAGTAATTCGGAACGAAGTTATTTTTTGCCGAGAAATTCGGCGAAGTGAACGAAACGAATTTCGGGAAATTCGCCCATCTCTACAAATCATCCAACTTTTGGCATTTAACAAATAAAAAAAAAAAAAGTTACACGATTGGTATCACCATGTCTGTAAAAGTCTGATCTATTAAAATATAACATCATTTATCCCATACACTGAACACACTAAAAGAAAAAAAAAACAAAGGCCAAAATTGCCTTATTTTGGTCATTTCATATCATGTTTACAAAAAATTGGAATAAGTAGTGACCAAAAATGTGCATCTATCCCAAAATGGTAACAATAAAAAGTACATTTCAGCCCACAAAAAATGCACCATAACTCAGGTCTATAAATGGAATTACAGAAAAGTAATTGGTTGCGGAAAATGGTGCTGCAGTGCATTTTTTTTTACAGTTCTAAAACATAATGAAAACCCTATATATTTAGTATTGCTGGAATCATATCAATCTGCAGAATACAGTGAATGAAGAGTAATGATGATCGAACAGTAAAATGTTCGAGTTCGATTCGAACTTCAAACAGTAGTGGTGTTCGGTTCGAATTCAAACTCAAACCCTATTAAAGTCTATGGGAGAAGATGTTCAGGTTAATTTTTAGACCTATACGGTAAGGAGAAGCTTTAATTAAAATCCATAACAGTAACCTCGATATGTGGAACAACTCAGTGAAGAAAATTTGGCTCTAAGAGTGACAGAAAAAAATTGAGAGGCTAAAATACTTCATTCCTTTTGATGGCTAACTGAAAAGGATAGCTTGCAAGCAGGGGCGTAGCG
This sequence comes from Phyllomedusa bahiana, assembly GCA_025379985.1. Lineage (NCBI taxonomy): Eukaryota > Metazoa > Chordata > Amphibia > Anura > Hylidae > Phyllomedusa > Phyllomedusa bahiana. Next base: position 21,120 of record JAODAL010006891.1, on the reverse strand, counting down.
ATAGGAGGTGCAGCGGTAGCAGCTGCTACAGGGCCCTGCATCCTGAGGTGGCCCAAAAGCCCCTTTGACACATAAGAGATTTGGAGACGGTGTGTTATACAATTATTTAACCCCGAAACCTGGCAAGATGAACTCTTGGGCACTGAGTATGATTTAGCAAATCCAAGCACTCTGTATAATATATATCCATGTATATGAGAGTTAGGCGTTATGTGAGCCTGCAAATGTCGCCAAATAACAACTTCTGGGTGTGGGAAAGATAAGAGTTATTAAAATCAATGAAAAAGCAAAAACAGGATAGAATCATGTTTATGTCAAATTATGATTGCCATGCAAATATGATTTAAAAAATTATCTTTAAACACTGGAGAATTTTGAGCAGTGATCCTACTTATGCCGCACTATTTAGGGATCCTCCCATATGTGTATTTAAAAAAGGTTGAACAATTGGTGATCAACTTGTGTCTTTTGACATTAAAATATAGACCAATAGACAGCCAAGACTTGACACTGTAAAAACTGGTACATTCCCCTGCCTTAATTGTCTCAATTGTTCTTCAATAATCAAGGGCTCTAGTATTAAACATCCGTTGAAAGGTACAGAGATTAAAATGAGAAATTTTTCACATGTAATACAACTCAAGTTGTTTATTTGATCAAATGTCTGTGCGGAAAAGTATATATTGGGCAGACAAGCAGAGCAGTAAGGGTTCGTATTAACAAACACCGCTCAGCTATTTGTCTGTTTAAACAAAAAAGCAAAGATGAGATTGAGGCTAAAAAATGTTTTGGTGAAAATACAGTGGCACGTCACTTTTTGGAAGCTAAACACGGGGTTACAGAGCTTCGTTGGTGCGTGTTAGAACATATAAAATGTAAGAGTCCTGAAATGGTTAAAAGGCGTTTATTACAATGAGAAAGCTCATTGGATTAGGAAACTACAATCGTCCCCAAAAAGTTTAAATGAAAATTTAAGTCTTAAAAGGGTTTTATAATTTCATTAAATGGTCCTCAGAATAAGGGGACAGTGAAAACAAGCAACTTTGCAATTGGATGTCATTAGCAAAGCTGTCTTGTATTCACAGTATTCCTTATCTTGTGTTTTTGTTTACACTGATATCCAGTCCTGGTCGAATCCCTCCAGATCCCTTCTCCTTGCATTTACATTCTGTACAGCGCCTGGTCCAATTCACGGAGCTGTGTCTCTCACTCAGAGTAAGGGACCGTCACATTTTCACTTTATACAGGCAGAAGAAACAGAATTACACTGAAGGGCTTACACAATCAGGAAATAGCACAATTTGTGTCGATCCCTGCCTGACTCAGAGTTAGGGTCCGTAGCATTTTCTCTCTCCACACCCAGCAGAAACAGACTGCAACAGAATCTATAATAAGAAAACATAACAGTTTTGTCCCGGTGCCTAACTCTCCTGCATAGAAGTGAGATCTGTGCTGTTCATAGAGCATCTCCAGCTGTGGGAGGAGAAGAGTTCAGTTGCTCAGTCTAGATTGAATGCAGCCTGTGGTCTGTATACAGATCTTACAAAATAAGACTGCATAGGGAAAGACCCAGTGACATGTGGACTCAGAGAGGGGAGAGGGAGGGGGGTCTCAGGAGCCAGCAGGAATAGTGAAGGGGGGGGGATGATGTCACCCAGCTGGGGGGGGAAGAAACGCCCCTGCATTTCCAGAGTTGAGAAGCTGAGAGCAGTGTGAATCAGCCGAACTAAGGAAGCGATACATCCCCTTTAAGGTGTTCTTATGACTGGAATGTTTCAGTATATGAAATATTTTTATGTTGTTTGTAATTTTGTAATACATTGTTTTTAACATATATATACATGGTATTTAAACCCTCCTTACAACATAGTGCGTAGGCTTGAGAAAGAAGGAGTTTTGCTAAGAAACATCGCAGCACAGGTGTGCATCTCGCCCGATGTTTGGCGTCTCCCTGCTATCCGAAACTGGACTTTATATTGCATAAATGGAGGTCACATACCGGACTAAAACTTAAGTATACCACAAGCACTTTACTATTAAGACTTTTATATTGAATTTAATGTGTGCCTTAAAGTTTATAGACATTAGTTTGGATAAGTAAATACAATAGTCTTCTAAAGAAAGTCTACCATTGTTTATGCTGTGGGAAAGATGCAGCCAGCAATACCAAACTCCCTAACTATTGATGTCTATGGAGAGGAAAATGCTATCTAACTAAGAGCAGTCTGTACAGTACAGAGAGTTAACTGAAAATGGCATTCACAAGGCAATACAGTGAAATATATATAACATGGTCATGTGATTTTAGCAGCTAATGAGAACCCTACACCTCAGCGATTACGTTTTTGACACTTTTCTGTGCTCTGCACTGATTTGATGGCCATCAAAAGTGCAGAAAGCCGCTGAAAATGAAATTTAAAATGGCATGTCGAACTAGAACTTTACTCAAATGAACAGTAAAATGTTCGGTTTGGTTCGAGTTCTAAAAATTTGAGAAGTTCTACTAGAACTTAACTTTTCTAGAACAGTTCAATCAACACTAGTGATGACAACTTCAAGACGCCTCCTGTATGGAGAAACTAGATGCATGCATTGCTCAGGTGGGATTTTGGCCCATTCTTCCATACAAACACACTTTAAATCCTGAAGGTTCCTTGGGCTCCTTTTATTAACTCTATGCTTTAGTTCCTTCCATAGATTTTCTATTGGATTCAGGTCAGGTGATTTTCCGGGCCATTCCAGAAACTTAATTTTCTTTCTGTGAAACCAACTGAGAGTTTCTTTGGCTGTGTGTTTGGGATCATTGTCTTGCTAAAATGCAGTGCCTTATGGCTTTCAAACAAGATGTGTACTATGGTATCCAAAGAGTTCAATTTTGGTCTCATCTGACCAGATTATATTCTCCTAGTGTTTCTCAGGCTTGTCTAGATTTTGTGAAAACTTTAAATGCACTTGAACATGCTTTTTGTCCAGCAATGAAGTTTTGCGTGCATACCGGCTATGGTGGCTGAGTGCATTACTTTGAATTTTCTTTGAATCAATTGCACCTGTTGATTCCAGATCTTTCTGTAGCTTTCCACAGATTGTCGTTGGCTCTTAGACAACTCTTCTGATAATTGTTTTCACTCCTTTGTCTGAAATCTTGCGAGGGATACTGGGTTGTTGCCGGTTTATGGTGAAATTATTTTATTTCCACTTCCGGATTATGACCACAACAGTGCTCAATGGAACCTTCAGTAGTTTAGAAATTCTTCTGTAACCAATGCCATCAGTATGTTTTGTAACAGTAAGGATGTGAAGGTCTAGAGACAGCTCACAGGTTTTACCCATCAGGAGAAGTTTCTGTGTGACAACTTGGTAATGAGACACCTTTCTATAGGCCATCAGTAGAACTAGATGATAGAAACCAGGATGGCTTTCTAGTTACTGATAGATTTCAGATGGTGACATGACTTTCCATGGCTTTTTGCACTTCTCTTTCTTCATGTGTTTAATGCTTTTTGTCTGTGTAATTTCTCCTTGTTACACATACAGTGAAGGAAATAATTATTTGATCCCTTGCTGATTTTCTAAGTTTGCCCACTGACAAATACATGAGCAGTCTATAATTTTAAGGGTAGGTTCATTTTAACATTTATTAACATTTATTTGCATTTTGCAGTGAGAAATAAGTATTTGATCCCTCTGGCAAACAAGACATAATACTTGGTGGCAAAACCCCTTGTTGGAAAGCACAGCAGTCAGACTTTTTTGTAGTTGAAGATGAGGTTTTCACACATGTCAGGAGGAATTTTGGTGCAATCCTCTTTGCAGATCATCTCTAAATCATTAAGATTTTGAGGCTGTCATTTGGGAACATTGGAGCTTCAACTCTTTCTATAAGTTTTCTATGGGATTAAGGCCTGGAGACTTACTAGGCCACTCCATGACCTTAATGTGCTTCTTTTTGAGCCACTCTTTTCTGCCTTGGCTGTATGTTTTGGGTCATTGTCTTGCTGGAAGAGCCAGCCACAACCCATTTTTTATGTTCTGGCGGAGGGAAGGAGGTTGTCAGTCAGGATTTCACAGTACATGGCAATATCCATTCTCCCATTGATGCAGTGAAGTAGTCCTATTCCCATTAGCAGGGAAACACCCCCAAAACATAATGTTTCCACCTCCTGCTTGACAGTGGGAACGGTGTTCTTTGGGTCATAGGCAGCATTTCTCTTCCTCCACACACGGCGAGTTGAGTTAATGCCAAAGAGCTCAATTTTTGTCTCATCTGACCACAGCACTTTCTCCCAATCACTCACAATATCATCCAGGTGTTTCCCCTGTGTAGTTTTAGGCTGATCTCTAACCTTCCTCATGATCAAGGATACCCTACATGGTGAGATTTTGATTGATGCTCCAGATCGATGTCGATTGAAAGTCTTTTTGTATTTCTCCTTCTCACCCAGCGTCTTACTTATGGTTTTGTAGCACATTCCAACTTTGTGCAGGTCTATAATCTTGTCCCTGACATCCTTAGAAAGCTTTTTGGTCTTGCCCAACCTCTTGTAGAGGTCAGAGACTGACTGATTAATTGAGTCTGTGGACAGGAGTCTTTTATAAAGGTGACTTTTTAAGACAGCTGTCTTTAATGCAGGTAACAAGTTTAATAGGAGCGTCTAACTGGTCTGTAGGAGCCAGAATTCTTAATCAAATAGTTATTTCTCTCAGAAAAATGCAAATAAATTTATATAAATTATACAATGTGATTTTCTGGATTTTATTTTGGATATTCTGTCTCTCAATGTTAAAATTAACCTACCCTTAAAATTATAGACTGTTCATGTCTTTATTACTTTGTCAGTGGGAAAACTTACAAAATCAGCAAGGGATAAAATAATTATTTCCTTCACTGTAGCTTAACTTTTGGACATCCATGGTCTGATTTTTTTTTTTTTTTTTTGCCTTTGTGGGTTGGACGGATTGTTACCAACATCTGGTGATAATTTCATAGCAATAGCACCTTTAAAAATATATTTACTTAGAACATTGGTGACGTGTTTGATAATTATTTCATTCATTGAATATGTCCCAGACGGTGGTGACGGTGAGTTGAAGATGTGAACATAGACTGTACTGTCTTATGACTCATTACATCATCTCTTGATAAAAAGATACAGTATCTCACAAAAGTGAGTACACCCCTCACATTTTTGTGAATATTGTATTGTTTATTTTCTTGGGACAACAGTGAAGATATGACACTTTCATACAATGTAAAGTAGTCAGTGTATAATTTGGTGTGCCGTCAAAATAACTCAACACAGCCATCAATGTCTAAACCACAGGCAACAAAAGTAAGTGCCCAATTTGCCATTTTCCCTCCATGTAGTCATGTGACTCACTTAATGTTACAAGGTCTCAGATGTGAATGGGGAGCAGGTGTGTTAAATTTGGTGTTATCGCTCTCACAGTCTCTCCTATTGGTCACTGAAAGTTCAACATGGCACACTATGGTAAAGAACTGTCTGAGGATCTGAAAAAAAGAATTGTTGCTCTACATAATGATGAACTAGGCTACAAGAAGATTGCCAACACCCTGAAACTGAGCTGCAGCATGGTGGCCAAGACCACACAGCAGTTTAACAAGACAGGTTGCACTCCGAACAGGTCTTGCCATGGTCGGCCAAAGATGTTAAGTGCCCATGCTCAGCATCAAATCCAGAGATTATCTTTTCAAAATAGACGAATGAGTGCTGCCAGCATTTCTGCAGAGGTTAAAGAGGTGGAGAGTAAGCTTGTCAATGCCCAGACCATATGCCGCACACTGCATCAAATTGGTTTGAATGGCTTATGTCCCAGAAGAAAGCTTCTTCTCAGGATGATACTCAAGAAGGCCTGCAAACAGTTTGCTGAAGACAAGAAGACTAAGGACATGAATTACAGGAACCATGTCATGTGCTCTGATGAGACCAGGATACACTTATTTGGTTCAGATTTGTGGCGGCGACAACCAGGTGAGGAGTACAAAGACAAGTATGTATTGCCTACAGTCAAGTGTGGTGGTAGGAGTGTCATGGTTTGGGGCTGCATGAATGCTGCCGGCTGTGGGAAGCTACAGTTCATTAAAACTATGAATGCTAACATGTACTTTTACATACTGAAACAAAGCATGATTCCCTCTCTAAGAAACTGGGCAGTATGGCAGTATTCCAACATGATAATGACCCCAAACACATCTCCAAGAACCCACTATCTTGCTAAAGAAAATGGGGGTAAAGGTTCTGGACTGGCCAAGCATATCTCCATATAATATGGCTGTTTGTTAAGCAAACTTAAGCTTAACTAATGACACATAATTTAATTTTGTGTACATTCACACAGGGTGGGTCCGCTGTATAATCTACTCAACACATATGTCAGTTTCCAAGTGCTTCATTTGAATGTCTCCTACTTTCCTAAAAAGTAAACCTTTCCAATTTTCTCCCCTGTGTTCTTTAACTGATATGGACGATGTAAAATTAAGCAGCTCTTTTATAATTTCTAAATCTCAACTTTAGGGTCTTTATGTTGCTTGGATCTTCACACGAACAAATGCTTTGATTTTTTGCTTGCTCTTGAGGCATGGTCACAAAGGAATAATTAGCTATAGTGTGTTAATTCAAGAGCAGGAGGTTGATTTTAAAGTGCACTTTAGTTAAATACTATAATTAATGTCATTTCTTTTGTAGTTTGTAGCAATGCTTTATTAAAAATTGTTGGTTTGTAAAAGGCAAGAAATGTGAGCATGAATTTTTTTATTGATGTCTTTTATGAAGTGGGGATAAAAGATAAAACAAAAGATCTCACAAACACAAATCAAAATTGATCAACTCTGATTTTATCATAATCGAGCTTAGGAGAACAAAGAATTGGCTATAAATCAAAACGTCAAGAGAGGTATCTGACAGATTTGACTGGGTAAGACATTCTGAAGCTTGCTATGTACAATGTCACAAAAAATCTTAATAAATATTTTAGTAAAACACAATTACAAACATGATTTTGGCACAATTTTTGTGGCACAAAAATGCTTCTAAAGGTGTACAAGGCCCTTAGACATATTAATTCTGTCAGGTAGGCCTGGAGAATCGGTAGTTATAACTTTTTGTATTATTCTCAATTTCAAATTTTATGATGTTTATTTCATTTCTTACTTTATAGTATGCATCTAAAAAAATTAATTTACTGGCAAACTACACATTTGAGTCACGTTATTATAACCCCTTGCTAATATCTAGAGTAATCTCCATGTGCAAATCCGGCAGCAGGTAGTTGTGCTAGAAATGACTAAGTAAGTTCCTGGTAGGTTGTCACAGGTGTCTGGAGCCATGTTGACTGTATCCCACAGCTGCTGGAAGGAGTGTGGTGAAGGATCCACAGAGTAAGTACGATGATCGATGTGATCCCACAGATATTCAACTGCGTTCAAGTTTGGGGAATTAGGAGGCCAGAGTAGTACTTGGAAGCCTTGATATTGCTCTTCCAATCAATTTCAAACATTTCTAGCCATGTAATATCCCAGGGAAGACAATCAGCATGTATAGGTGTATGTGATCAATAAGGATGAGGTTGAGAGTACCTTCCATATGAATGAGTGGGCCCAGAGAAACAAAAGTATTCCCCAGACTATAATGCTGACTCCACCAGCTTCTTTCAATAATGGTTGCAGGGTGTTTGTTCTCTGATGTTTCTCACCGGACACACCAACGTCAATCTATTGAAGCTGTCAGGACTGCTTTACTGGCCTTTTAAGGATTTTATTGCAGTGTCAGTGTGGATGCAGATTGGTGCTAAATGGGTTAAGCACTTGAGCCAATCCCTGGCTGGGGTGGGGGTTTTAAAATGCTTCCTGTCTGCCAATCTCTGCTGTTGATTGCTTATGTGTCTTAACTATCTGTTCTGCTCTGCTGTGATGTTTTGCTGGTTCTCAGATTTTGGCTATTCTTTCTGGTTGCTCTCCCATTCTGTCCTTTGGTACCTCGCATTCTTCTGGTTTGACCTCGGCCCGTACGACTATTCTTTATTTGTTATCTGGGGCGTCTGTTTCTTGTTTGTCGTATGTTTTGTCTTCTGTCTGTTTGACACACATTTTAATAGGTACAGCTCAGGAAGAGGTCGTCCTTTTCAGGGCAGTTGTCCTGCTTAGGCAGGGTAAGCCAGGGTAATACTAGGGAGTTCCTTACAGAAGCAGACTCATCAGGGAAGGCAACCCTTTGCCAATGTGCAAAGGACCAATTCTGTTACTGCCAAGAAAATTGAAATCTCCTCTGCTGATGCAACTTCGGTAGCAGAGGTGCAGTGAAGGTCCGTATGCTTCTCAGCCCCAAGTGCAGTAAGGTTTTCTGAACTGCTGTTTTAGATACATGTCTGGTAGTCCCCTGGTTCATTTTGGAAGTGAGCTGCTCCACTGTAGCTTGTTGATTCACCCTCACACTTCTAGGTACGGTAGTTGTGTTCACCTCTCAAATCAATGGCTCGCGTTGCTACGCAGTTTCCATATCACATAATTAGTGTTTCCATTTGTCCGCTCACAGCACCACAGCAGTATGCAAACTCTGCGCACTGCACAGTTTCAGAAATACTATCACCTTTGTCTCAAAAGCCAATAATCATCCCTTTTTTCTACTCTTATAAATTGTCCCTTTTACCCATTACATCAACAAGAGATTGATGTGCAGACAGCCTTTCACATGCTTTATATACACCAGCTCATGACACATGACTTCCTTCATGAGCTACGCGCTGATAGTGGTCATAATAATTTGACTCAACTGTATAGACTCTTTAAAAACTGTATCAGTTTTTAGGCATTACAGGGCAGTTGTAAGTCATTTCAGCCACTAAAAATCAAAGCTTTTGCTATGTAGCGGCAACTATAATTTTACACATCCCTGTATTTATACCCAGCTTAACTAGCGTAATAACCACTTAAAATGCATCCGCACCAATTACCAAGCCGATGAAACTTTTCAGGAGAGAATAGGAAAGGATCTGTTTGTTGTTCTCATCCTTCCTGTCACTGTTCATAATGCAAAGCTTACTGAGGAAATTCTCCCTGGAGAGAGTTACATAGAGTAGAAAGACTGAGAGAAACAGAGAAGATAAGCAGGAATAACAAACAGGACAAGAAAAGACAAGAATACAGAGATATCATACATTCAACAAAATACTGTGCACATAATTAAACTCACGAAACATAATAAATGGACAAATGGTGACGCATTTTGTGTATAATAGTATTATATCATGCAAGTTGATAAGTTCATCAGTTTCAGAAAGTTATTTAATTAAATTCTTAATATACCGTACTTAAAAACGTTTTGCACTAATGTAAATATATGTTATAGTGGCAGCACATCAAATGCTAACAATTCTGCCTCTGCAAACAGATACAACATGAACAGGGGAACAGAGCTGTCAGAACGGCTGCAGGTTCATGCTATGAGCTGCTGCACAGGCAAGCCAAGTTCCATTGGGTTCTTTTGAAGACAGCTCGTCCATGCAGCAAGGACAAAACTGTATCTGTTCTGACAGCTCCCTGCTCCCCTATACTTTCTCTATATTAATCATTTTTACACAAAGTTGACACATAAGACCCTTTTCAGCTGCATGGGGTGTTAAAAGGTCTAAGCTTGCTAGTTGCACTTCTAAGCGCTACTTGTTAATGTCTAGAGAGAGATTTTTGTCTTACAGAAGTTCAGTAAATCTTTAACATGTCAACGGTGGTGTATCTCTAGTGCCTGCTTTATAACAGTCAATAGTAGGGAGGACCAGAAGCCTGTAAGCCACAATCTAAACACCTCTCAAATAGTCCTTTGATAGCCATGAAAGAGATTTTCTCCATGCAATGATTAGCTTTCAACAAATAGGGAAAGGTAAATGCAAATACATTGTTTTTTATTTTTCTGTGTTGAGGAGATAAGAGAGAGTTTATTTCTTCTGAGTGTGCACAAGTTTCCTTTGGTTACCAACCATCTCTCTCTCCTGTCTCTCAACTGATTAGATGAAATCTGTTGTCCATCCATGGTAATGTAACTCTCTGCTGTGTGTAAGCTGCTTGAACGTTTGTTTAAGATAAGGACAGGTTTTCTTTAGAGATTTGTAGCCTTGCATACTACAGATTTTACATCTCCTGCAGTCATTTCAATGTAATAGGTTCAGCTAGGAATAGCAGAGCTCATATGCCAATCACTGCTATAGACTTTTTTCCTTCTCATGTCACAAAGCTGACTTTGGGGCAACTTTTAAATTTGAACACACAATCCCAACAGGTGATAACCCTCCTATTCGCCAATGGTATAGACCTGCTCTATACCAGTAAGTAACAGTACTGTGATAGTACCCCCCTTCTTTTTCTGCATCCACCAACTTCTTTGGGAAACAACAAGAACACAATCAGGGCGTTTTCTTCACCCTAGGGAGCCACAACAGGGGGAGAGGTGGGCGGGATTGCACTGGACCGGCAGGCCTGTGGCAGCACGAGTGGCATTGCTGGCCCCAATGGGTAACCTCACCTGTTTTCCAATCCAATGCTGGCGCGTGCAGCTATAAACACAGAAGACCTAGGAGAACTGTAGCAGAGGAACAAGGCAGAATGTAGAACGAGATCTTCTCCTCCAAACCTCTAAAGAGGCTTGGTATGGAACTGGATAGGTTCTTTTAGAATCTCCCCGTTGATGGAGAAAAAACGCAGAGGCTTTTCTAGATGAAAGACAATCTGGTGGTACTTAGAAATCAGCGACAGATGGACAAAATTCTCAGAATAACGGGAGTCCAGAATGGCAGGGTCTTGGAATGTGAAGTCAGGTGCACTCTTGAGAGTGACCGAAGTGGTCAGATGAGGAACAGAAATATCTTCACCCAGGGTTGCCTAACCCAAAAGACTTAGCCTGTGGGTTTTCGGGGTGTAGTCAGGCTTACTGGGCAGTGTTCTAGGAAGTGCTTTACACTGCCACAGTACAAGTACAAGTTCAGACTGCACTAGCGGGTGTGCGCTCCTCATGCTTAATATGAACACGTCCATGTGCATGGGTTAATTTTGAGGAAACGCGGGTGCAGGATGAGGGAGACTTGGGAAGACATGTGCAAGGCGAGGAAGGCTGCGAGGCCGGGGGAATGATTTCTGCTGATGAAGCTCCAGCGGTCTCTCTGAAAAACGGATAACAATCCTGGTAGCTAGAGTGATGAGGTTGTCCAGGGTAGTTGGTAGGTCATGAAAAGCCAGCTTGTCCTTCCATAAGGCTGCCACTAGGGCCTCATGATTCCAGTCAAGCTCAGAGGCGGGATCTTTGGTCAGTTTGTACTGTCACGGTGAACGCCGAGTATGTGGATCCTCTGGGCCACCACAAGCAATGAAGTCTGACCATGCCAGGGAGCAGAGTCAAAGACGCCCGGGGTCTTGACCAGAGCCCACCACAAGGCCAGACAGACTTAACTGTGGGGAACCCCCAGGTCGCTTCCCCAGACATGGCTATTGACAGTGACAGACAAATTGTCAGACGTAGGAAAGTGGGTACAGGCAGAGATGATGGGTCAAGGGAGTTGCAATTGTACACTGTAGCAGAGTCCCAGATAGGTAGCAGACTGGCACAGCTGCAGGTACAGGTTAATGTAGGTAGCTCTGAACCTAGGACATCAGTAACACAGGTAACAGGAACCAGGACAGCAAACAGAGGTCAGGATCAATGTGCAGACATCACTAGACACCAGAGGAGAGGCAGGAAGTTTCTTAAGTCCCAGGTGGTCAAAGGTCATTGGCCAGGTACTCTAATTAGTGTACTGTCTCTTTAAATTTTGACAAGTCAGTGCGTGCATGGCCTAGGGCGCAGGACACCAGCAGGAATGAGGACCGGAGCAGGAGCGAGGACAGGTACATACACAGAGACAGGGGAGCCAGGAACACAGGAAAGACATGGCCATATACATGGTCTGGAGTGGGGACTGTGGCATGGACCGTGACACAACCATTTCAGGAATTGCCGCCTCTACTGGACAACTGTCCAATGAGCACCAATGGGTATTATCTGTTCCTTCTATCCAATACAGCTACTCATTATACACTATTTACAAGTTGAGGATTACTTGGGATGTTACAAGTATCTCCATGTCATGGTGGATCATTTCACAAAATTTGCGGTGGCAGTTCCCACAAGAGATCAAACAGCGGAAACAGCAGTCCAAGCTCTATGGAAACACTTTGTGCTGTTACATGGATACCTAACCCAGCTGCACTCAGACCAGGGGGCCTGCTTAGAGGGTCAAGTCATAGAGGAAATGTGCTGCCTTTACCAGATTTGAAAGACTCATACTACTTTGTACCATTCCCAAGGGAATGGGTACTGTGAGTGGCTAAACTGCATATTGCTTCAGATGTTGAGAGTGCTGAAGGAACAGAAAAGAGAGAGATGGCCTGATCATGTTACTGAGTTGGTATGAGTGTATGATAACACAGTACACTCTACCACAGGCTATTTTCCTTACATATTTATGTTTGGGAGAAATGGGAAGTGTCCATTTAGTCTAACGATGATGCCAAGCAAGTAGGAAGAGGAAAATTAGTCACAGAGGATACCTACAAAGGATCTACAATCTGGTTGTTTAACATTTGGGTTCCAATGAGCTGGCGATCAAGTTGAAGCAGCTGCCACTGCAGGTGAGGTATAATGTGATGCTGAAGAATATGAAAGTGCATAGTGCTGGAAAGCTACAGAGTAAATGTGTATCTAAACCGTACAAAGTGGTCCATCAACCCAATCTGAATACCCAGGTCTTCGATACGAAACTTGAAGGAGAATCAGGTCCCATTAGTACATTGAAATCTACTGAGACCTTGTACTTTTCTTTTTCTGAGTCGTCTACAATGCAGTGGACCAGAGACTCCCACAACTGCCTGTCCGCCAGCTGATGAAGATGACTTGTGGGTCCTTCCATCCCCTCCTGGATTACCCCGGAGATCAGTCTTAAATGAAGAAGTTTGTGAACCAGAGATTTTGACCAGTTCATCTGGGGGACACTACTCTCAGCAGGACAATTTGGGTAAGTTTCCAGCCCAATAGGATTATATCTCGTAGTTGCCGAGACGTCAACGGATAAGTCCCAAGAGGAAGATGTAGAGTGGGACCTGCAATTCACCCTCCAGTAAGTAGATGGCCCTGTTACATTGAAGGGGCGGGTGGTAATGACAAGAGCCCAGGGAGCAACAGAAAGGCAGTTAGTGGAATTTGGTGGCTAAAGTGAGTTGACGTGTCAAAGGGAGATTGTATCCAAAGCCCAAGAAATACAGACAGTGAGAGAACTCAGAAGAAAATACCGAAAGGAAACCAGGGTGCAGTGCTACCAGAGGGTGAGCAACACCAATATAACTGGAAGAGAATCTGCATGAATGGAGAGGGAGACTCCCATACAAGCTTGGGCTGGCCCACCGGGGATTCATTAAAACCCACAGCGGGCCCCCGAGCTCCTTTGGCATATTGCCATAACTCTGGTGGGACTGAGAGCCAATGGTTATCGGCTTTCTGGACCATAGACTGAACATGCCTGTGAGCCTCAGGGGCCAACATCTGCCTACATAGGGCCAGTATCTAACCACAGGGGACTACAATCTTCCAACAGAGGGCCATTATCTACCCACAAGGGGCTGGCATCTGCCTATAGGGGGCCAGCATCTATCTACAGGAGGCAAGCATCTACCTGCAGGAGCCCAGCATCTGCCTACAGAGGCCAGTGACTGCCTACAGTGGGACAATATATACCTACAGGGGCCATATCTACCTACAGAGGGCCAGTATCTATCTACAGGGGCCAGCATCTACCTATTGGGGACCAGCATCTACCTACATTTACCATATCTACCTACAGAGGGCCATCATCAACCTACAGAAGGCCAGCATTCATCTAAAGTGGGCCAATATCTGCCTACATGGAGCCAGTATCTACCTACATGTGGCCATATCTGCCTACAGGGGGCCAGAATCTACCTACAGGGGCCATCTCTACCTACACGGTCCATATCTACCTACAGGTGGCTGTATACCTACCAATCTACCTACAGGGAACATATATATCTACCTACACAGGAGATATTTATACCTACAATCTACACAGGGCTGTATATTAACCTATCTACCTACAGAGAACATATATAGGGGCTGTATATCTACCTACAGGGGCCATATCTGCCTACAGGGGCTGTATATCTACTTACAGGGGACATATATACCTATCTAGCTACAGGTGGCCACTATACCTACCTACAGTGGGCCTATATACCTACCTATTTGGGGTCTATATACCTACCTACTTAACAGTGGGACACATTACTACCTACTTACTTAATGAAGGGCCCCATACTAGAGGTAGGAATTGGTAGGAAAGTGCTGGAAAAGTGAGAAGTTTCAGATGGGTCTCAGAAGGATTTGGGAATATACATCTGAAGCACACAGACAATTGGATGATCCATTATTCTATAAAAAAAACTAGATCATGAACCTAAGTTTGAATTTAAGAAAAAATTGAGAATTTTGGTGAATCATGCATATGCACATGACCTTATTGATAAATACCTACATAATTTCTTGTTACCATATAATTATGTGACTCCTATGTTATACTGTTTACCCACGATACACAAATGTCTTCTGAATCTTCCGGAGAGACCTATTTTCTCCAGTAGGGATTCTTTATTTTGTCATACAGCTATTTTTTCTTGATAAATTATTGAGAAGATTTGCTGTGAATGTGGGATCTTATGTACAGGATACTCCTGATTTCTTGCTTAAAATTAAAAACATTACTGTTCTGAATGGAGCTATTTTGGTTTCATTTGATGTTACTAGTTTACATACATCGATCAATCACGACAAGTGTTTACATAGTGTTGCAAAAGTTATGGATTTGATGGATTTTTCAAATGAGAGTAAAGATTTTATTCTAAACCTTCTGGAGATTGTCCTTACTTGTAATTATTTTATGTTTGATGACACCTATTATTTACAACTGAAAGGAACAGGGATGGGGTCCACTGTGTAACCAACATACGCCAACATTGTTATAGCGGATTTGATGGAGATTGTCGTGGTTGTATCCCACCACTTCATTTCTGTTTTGGGATGGTGAAGATTTATAAACAACATTTTTCTGATTTGGAATGGAGATCAGTCTGCTTTGTCATCTTTTTCTGACTATTTGAATCAAGTTGATTCAGATATCAAATTTACGATGTCATCATCACGGGAATAACTACAGTTTCTTGATATGACAGTATTTATTGAGGATGGGTGGTTAAGAACGGATCTATATGTGAAAGATACAGATAGGAACAAATTATTGGAGTTTAATAGTCAACATCCAAGGAATATGGTAGAGTTGTTGCCTTATAGTCAAGTCCTACGTTTAAAAAAAATGTAGATGATGAGGAGAGATTTAATATGAGATTTTCTGAGATAAGTAAGAAGTTTGTGAATGGGGGTACCCGAAGTCATTGGTTGAACGACATGTTGAAAAAGTTAGAGGTCTAGACAGGACACAGTTACTTTTAGTAGAAAAGTGCAAAGGAAAATTGGATAGAATCCCCTTTGTATCAATTTATAATAATTATAGTAAATATATCACTAGGATCATCTCTAAATACTGGCCTATCTTGGCTAATTGCTATAAGAACGTATCGCTGTTTAAAAATCCACCATTGTTTTCTTATAAGAGATCAAGTAACCTAGAAGATAAATTAGTGAAGACTGATGTCTGCCTTTCAAGTAGTAATCGTTCTTCTAGGACAACTAGACATGGCTGTTTCTCTTGCCTTAGCTGTGAGAGCTGTCAGTCTTTGATTAAGGGTGATCATTTTGAACAGCCAGTTACCGGGCATAGATATAGGATTAAACATTTTCTTATATGCAAATCCTCATTTGTCATCTATATTATTCAGTGTCCATGTCACAAATTATATGTGGGTGAGATGACACAAGATCCACAATACGTACCAAAAAATGTGAGTTACCGGTCCCTAAACATTTTGATGAAGTAGGGCATCACGTTAACAATCTCAGATGTTGTATTATTGATTCGTGTCCTGATTCTTAGATACAGTGGTGATCGTGAAAGGATCTTAAAACAACGTGAGATGCGTTGGATAAATCAATTAGATCCATTATATCCTCATGACCTTAATATGGACTTTACTCTCTATAATCTATTGGTGACTTGCCCGGTTGTCACTTTGCATTATATTCCAGTCAGCGTTATAGAGTGTCATTGTCTTATTTTTAATTTTTTTCTTTTCTTTTTTTAGATGGAATTTGCACGTAGTGACACTTATCACCTTTCATGAATTTGGTCAGCAGATCACATTCCACCCTCTATGGAATATATTAATGTTTATTTATGTTTGTTTTTTATATTTAAATAAAGATTGCCTATTTTTTCTTTATTTTTTTCACATGTGTTTTTATTTTTTTCTTGGGAAATATTGCTTGCCGGTTTGGCTTTAGGGTGTCATGCATTATGATAATAGCCAGTAGTTGCATGTTATATGGATTTGCTCTTTTATTGTGGCCGGTGGGATGTTACTGACACATCAAATATGTGTTGGATGCTCTCGTGACTGCTTATCATTTTGTGAATACATTTGCTGAGGCAGGTTGTTTGCACCAATTGGGCTTTATTCTGAATAGCATTATTGTATTTTTTATTAAGAAATCTGTATACAGGGTATGGTATTAATATTGGAATGTTTTGCCAATTATGAATATGGCCACCGGACTCCTTCCTGCTATTGTGCACAGGTGCGGAAATTAGGTTTTCCCTTACTAGAAGCCAGCCAGAAGTAGTATGTTCCTTAAGTTATGTGATTGGCTACTTAGTAGCATGTGATTTTTTTGAGTTAGTTTCAATGGACTATACTGAATGTTGTTATGTATTCCTGATGGGGTGAGTGTTTATCTGCAAGTGTTATGAGTATTGTTGAATTAGATCATTATTATTAATTCTGATATTATTTTAATCTATTTGTCTAATGATGGCCGATGTTTGTATGTGTATTTATCACTTTGTTTGTACATATCCTCTATGAAATGTATATCTTATTATGTACAACTCTTATGCACTTTGTATCTACCTACAGGGACCACTATACCTATCTACAGTAGGCCTATATACCTACCTATTCAGGGTTTATTTACCTACCTACTGAATGGTAGAAAACATTACTACCTACTTACTTAATGGAGGACCCCCATACTAGAGGTAGGAATTGGTAGGAAAGTGCTGAAAAACTTAGAAGTCTCAAAGGGATTTGGGTTTTTGAGGATTTGGTTTTTTGGAGAACTGGCCTGACTTCTGTCTTGGCTACCCACTCTATGCTAGAGACGGGCTGCACCTAAATGGTGAAGTTGCAACTGTATTGGGGGACAAAATTGCCAGGAAGTTGAAGGAGAATTTTAACCAGAGATGGGGAGCAGGGCAACTACACATATAATGTGCAGGATAGTGAAGAAAGAGAGAGCTGGGAATTAATAATAAATCAGAGGGTGAAGTGGAGGAGGGTAGTAATAGTTAATAAGGAGAGGTTTAAAAGAATGAAAACCAAAAAGTCTCTAAATTGCATGCTGACCAATGCCACGAGTCTCACCAAGAAAATAAATTAATTATAATTATTTATTTCTGAAGAAAAATATGACATAGTGGGGATAACAGAGACACGGCTGGATGAGACCTATGACTGTGTGGTTACTTACAGGATTACAGTTTATTCAGAAGAGATTGTAAAAACCTGATGGGGGGAGTTGTATGTCTTTATGTAAAATCCGGTCTGAAGCAATCACTGCAGGAAGATATAGATACAGTAAATGAATATGTGGAGTCATTATGGTTAGATATACATGGGGGTAATAACAATAATACAATTCTCCTACAGATCTGCTATAGGCTCCCAAATATAACAGAACCCAAGGAAGATGTACTCCTCAAAGAAACAGATCAGGCAACTAATCATAATGAGGTTGTTATTATGGGCATCTAGAGCCAACTAGATGAAAGGTCCTTCTGGACTTAATATTGACTAATAGACCTGACAGAGTAATAAAAGTTCAGGTTGGTGGCAAATATTGACTGCAATATAATAAATTTCCATTTAGCCTTCAATAGAGTATTTTGTCAATGAGCCACAAAAACACAGAATTTAAGGAAGGCTAATTTTAATCTGCTTAGATGCCCTCAACCGCAATGACTGTGACAAGGTATTCAAAAATAACAGAACAGATAAAAAATGGGAGATTTTTAAAAACATCTTAAGTGTCCACTGTGAGAGGTACATTTATGGAAATAATTAGAAAATGATTAGAAACAGGGTAAAAAAAACAATGTTGATCAACAGAGAGGTAAAGGGGGTAATTAATAACAAAACAAAAGTGTTAAAGCTACTTAAACAGGAGGGTAGTAAAGAGGTACTAAAAAGCTATAAGGAAAAAAAATAAAATATGTAAAATAAAGATAAAGACAGCAAAGCTTCAGATAGAAAGGCATATTATCAGAGAGGGAAACTAACCCAAAATATTTTTAACTATATAAATAGTAAAAATATTAAAACTGAAAATATTGGCCCCTTGAAAAGCAATGAGGGAGGTATTGTAGAGGGCGATGAGGAGAAAGCAAACCTTTTTAAAAAAAAAATTCTCCACCATATTTACCGAGAAAAATGACTTTCCTGTTGATGAGCAGCGGGATGAGGTAAACTCCATCTTACATGTTTCTTGTCTAACCCATGAAGAAGTGCAGTATTGGCTTAAGAAGATTAAAATAGACAAATCACTACGTCCTGATGGTATACACCCAGTGTCCTAAGGGAATTAAGTAATGTGATAGACAGGCCTCTATTCTTAATATGTATGGACTGTATAATAACGGGGTATGTCTCAAAGGATTGGTGCTTAGCAAATGTGGTGCCAATATTCAAAAAGTGATCCTGGAAACTATAGGTTGTTGAGTTTAACCTCTGTTGTGGGTAAAATGTTTGAAGGTTTTCTAAGAGATGCTATACTAGACTATCTCACTGAAAATAAATTGATAACGCCGTTCTAGCATGGATTTATGAAGGATCGGTCCTGTCAAACTGATCTCATCAGCTTCTATGAGGAGGTTAGTTCTAGACTGGATTGGGATGAGGCATTGAATGCCAAATATCTCATCTAGATCTTTCTAAAGCATTTGCATAACCTTGATAAATGCAAGGAAAAATCCATTCCATGATTACTTGTTAAAAGGAAAAACGCCGGGAAAAAGTGACATGGAGAAGGAACTTGGGAATCCTAGTGGACAGTAAACTTAATTGTAGCAGCCAGTGTCAGGCAACAGCTGCCAAGACAAACAGTATTATGGAGTGTATTAAAAGGGGCAAAGGTGCACATGATGAGAAAATCATTCTCCCATTATTCAAGTCACTGGTCAGACCAAACATGGGATGTTGTGTACAGTTTTCGTCACCAGTTCACCGAAAATATGTTGTAGAGCTTGAACAGGTACAAAGATGGGCAACAAAAATAATAAAAAGACTGGGTGGACTTCAATACCCAGAAATACTAGCAAGATTAGGGTTATTTAGTTAAGAGAAAAGACAGCTTCAGGGGGCCATAATAAATATGTTTAAATATATCAAAGGTCAATATAGAGATTTCTCCCAAGATCTATTTATACCTACAACTGTATCCAGAACAAGGAGGCATCCTCTACAACAAAGTCCAGAGTCCAAAAGAACAGATGAAGTTGTGCTTACCACTCCCAAACGTATCACAGAACTTGGGTTTATCAGAAATCCAGAGAGTGCTCAGACAAAAGCTGTGAGCCTTGCAGCTTGAATAATGTTCCTCTTGTAATCATAAGTAGTAGCCGGTAGTGATGAGCGATTGTGTCAACTATCGTTATCGGATCGATAGTCGATATTGGCAATTATCATGCCGTTACCGAAAATAGATAATCGCCGATACCATTAAAGTCTATGGGGGGGAAATCTGACCTCGGTCAATCGTGCACTATTTAGTGCATGTTTTTAAATTTGCTAGATTTGAAATAAAATTTTTGTAAGTGATTTTTGAAGAAATATGACCGAGGCATCCTCATCATTGATCATTCTTTCCTCTCTTTTCACAGTATTGTGTGAACTAAATCCTCAGCCATCCCCCCGAAAATATTGCTGTTATATTGGCATTGAAATTTGGGATGTGGGGAAAAACAATCCTACATCCCCCTGAAATATCTGCTGTTATTAAAATTTTAATTTTAATTTGGGATGGGGGGGAACTACAATCCTCAGCCCTCCTCGAAATATCTGCTGTATTATATTGTGCATTTGAAATTGGTATTTTGGGGAACTACAATCCCCAGCCATCCTTTTGAAATATCTGCTGTATTTTTTTGTGCATTTGTGTGAAATACAAACCTCACCACCCTCTGAAAAATCTGCTGTATTTTTTGTGCATTTTTATTGGGTTGTGGTTAACTACAAACCTCACCACCTCTGAAATATTGCTGTATTATTTTGTGCATTTGAATTGGGATGTGTGGAACTCAATCCTCAGCCATCCCCGAAATACTGCTGTATTATATTGTCATTTGAATTGGTATGTGGTGAACTACAATCCTCAGCCCTCCCCCTGAAATATCTGCTGTATTATATTTTGGGATTTGAATTTGGGGATGTGTGTGAACTACAATCCTCACCATCCCCTAAATACTGCGTATTTTTGTCCGGGTGGGGCCCCGACCCCCGCCCGGGGGGCGGGGACACCCGCGGTTCCCCCTAGCGGGACCCCGCCCGATGTCGGGCTGGGCGCGCTAACCCCCCCCCCGGCCCCGGGTCCTCCTATTACCCGGCCCGCTCCTTTGCGTCTCAGGCTCCCGCGGCGCCGTCCCCGACATCTAAGCGCCGGGGCGCGCCGGCACTGCGAGATTTAAAGGGCCAGTGTACCGGTAATTTTGGGTATTTCCGGGCACTGCCCTTATTTTTAAACCTGCCCCTTCCGGGGGCGTTTTCCGGATCTTTAGTGCCATTTTTGCCTATAGAGAAAGCGTTCTAAGCCTTGTTCCGATATACCGGTACCGTACCTTTTGCTTCCGTTC